>VZSG01001081.1:81256-92481 GCA_013398315.1 Nothoprocta pentlandii | reverse complement strand
CGCGGGTTCGAGACCCGGCGCCGCGGGAGGGGAAGGGGGCGGCACCGCCGAGCCGGGCAGGCGAGCGCTGCTGCGCATCAAGGGCCTCGTTTCCACGCTGAGCAGCGGGCTGCACGTTTGAGCAATGTGGGAGCAGAGAGCAGCAACTGGCTACGAGGAATCATTTTGGTATCACTGAGCACAGAACAGCGCAGTCCTCAGAAAGAGCCGACACAATCGGATTACAGGGACCATCAAAAGAAGCGTAAGCTGGAGTGCGGTGGAATTTTCTAATATTAAACAGTAAGTCTTGAAAGGAAAGTCGAAAGAAGGGAGAGAAGGGAAGGTCCTAGGAGAGGTTTCAGGTGTGGTGGCACTGCACTAACAAATGCATTTTGGTTGGAAGTGGCAGGTTTCACGGATGCTCTGGGCGCCAGCCACCACCCCTGCAAGGCATTTCTCTTGTGGATGATTGTGTGTCTAGAGATGGAGATTTCATCAGTTCAGCGTGTCCTCCAGCTCCTCCTTCTGCTTCTTCCTTTCCGCAAGCCACTGCTGGATCTTTTCTTTAAGCTCTGTGTTTGGTCTAATCTGGTCCATAGTGAGGGGGCTCCGATTAAAAGGATCCGTCTGGTCACTGAAAAAGTAATAAGGAGATTAGTTTTCTGACCTGCCCATCCTGGAAGAAACAGGAAAGGGAAGCAGGAAGGATCAGCGTGACCTTCCTGCTGCTAAGTGAAGTGGATTTGCTCTGCTAGGACACAGACAGATGTTAATGTCATTGGATAAATTAAGTGCAACACAAAGAAGTGTAGCTTGGAGGTATCTTCTGTCAACTCACCTCCTAACAGTGCAATAAAAGGAGGATGAATGATGAATTGTTGTGGATATGTGAACAGAGGAAAACGCAGAGTTTTCCTTGTTCTGGACAAGAGCGGCAGTTATGTTAACGTCCCGGAGTACAAAGTGCCTAAGTAACGTGGGCATGAGGTAGGCCGCTCACCAACAGGCACGCTGTCCCGGTGAAGGAGGTGTAAGCAAAGCAGCAGCACGAGCAGAGCAGGGCTGCTCGCCTACCTGAGCAGGTGGCGGGCTATGGTTGAGCGGTCCACGGTGACGCGGGACGACGGCAGCACTACCGGGTCTGACATGAGCGTGCTCATGATCGGGTCCAGGAACTCGTCGCACGCGTCCGCGTACGTCTCCTCTTCCTGCTGCTGCCGGTCTGCGAGAGACTGACAGGCACACAGAGCTTCTGAACAGCGGCTTCCCCAGAGCTGCTCCGGCCCGGGGCGAAGCACCGAGCGCTTTACTGGGCAGAGCCCCACACGCCCTCCCAGGCCCTTTTTGCTAACAACTAGAAGCAAGAGAGCACCGGAACTAGAAAACCTTCCCCCGGAACCTAGAGACACGGCAACGTGCTCAGGCATCTGCAGGTACTGTAGGAGCTCCATACTGAAACATTAGCAGATGTGTGTTGAGAGGCAGCCTTCTGCCTTGCCAATGGGGCACTTGGGACAGAGCCACAGTGCCCGGGATTCCAGCTTTACAGCAGGGATCCTGTGATAAATCAAGGGAAAACGATGCCTATATATCAACATACACATATTTATAACTTTTTTTTGATCAACTTGCTCCGCTTCTTACCTTGATCCTCTCGGCCAGGTTGCTGAAAGCCACTATCATGTTGCCAGGCTTATTGATCTTCTTCAGAACCCTCACGGTCTGGGCGAAGAGCGTCGGCGAGTAGGAGCGGCCGTCCTTGGGCACCGTGGCACAGAAGTTGTCTTCATCCCTGCAGCACAAGGTACAGGAGAACAAGGATGCTCACTGGGATGCCTGCAGAGCAGTGTCCACAGCTGCCTGACTACAGCAACAACTGAGGAGATGGGAAACCAGAGAAAAGCTTGACCTGAAATTGAGCCCGGTTTCCTAGCATTTAAGCTTCCCTATGACCGTGCTTGAATTGCACTCCTACTAGCTAGGTTGCAGATGACTTTCCAGGGGAGTTTTTCAGTTAAAGAATTCCCCAAAAGAGACACTCCCATCCCTGAGAGAGGGTGTACAGTGAGAGTTCACACCAATACAGTGGCAGCTGTCAGCCTCGTGCAGACATTGCCACACACAGCAAGTCAAAGCTGAAGCTAAACCAGGCTTCAGTTTCATTGCCAACATCGCCCGTGTCCAGCCTACCACCAAGTCTCTGCAGCACCTCTAAGAGCGCTAAAGCTCCAGCACCCGCAGGCCACTCTTCTCCAGGGGTATGTCCTGCCCTCCCCCAGTGCAGCTCTCGCTTGTCACATACCCAAGGTTTAGGTAGATGGTACAGATGTCAGACACGAGCTGCTGCGGTTTGAAGTCAAACTCGCTGAAATCCTTGACTTTGAGGGCTCCCATTTTAGGGCCAACCAGGTGTTGCAGAAAATAGTTTAGCATGGAGATGATGCGCTCAGCGAGAAAAGGATGCACAAACAGGGACTTAATTTCTGCAACAGAAACCAACAGCCCCTGAGCTTCACAATCACCCAGCCCTGGGACAGCCTTAGACCAAGGGGATCCTCCTCCCGGTCCCTCTGCAGCCGCGGGGAGACCTGCCCGCCGTACCCGACGTCAGGAAGGCCAGAGTGCCGATGGTTTCATTGGACATGATGTTGTGGAAGCGAGCCAGCTGCCCGAACATCTGCAGGCTGGACTCCTTCTCTCGGCGGGCCTCTGGGGACAGGCTGTCCCATTCACCACGATCCTTCTCTATTTGCTGCACTTTAATCTTGCTCAGGTACTGCAAAGACACAAGGGGGGGGACATGTGGCAGTGACAGCCCTGCTAAGCAGCCGCCTTGGATGCAGGCCCTGGAGTCGGTGCTGCCTGGCCCCAGGCCCACGGGAGGGAAGACACCAAGTGGGAGCTCCGGGGGCTTTGAAGCTCTCGCACCATCACACGAGCTTAGCTAACACAGAGCGCTCATTTAGAAGAGTGTTACAAAACCTGCAAGTGCTCAGGGAACAGCTGGGCTAGATCCACGTCACCTGCCATCGCTGCCAGCCTGCAGGCAGCCCCTTCTCGCACGAGGACTTGTTGCTGCAACCAAAGTCCTCTCCAGCAGCAGCCAGCAGCTCTGCAGGGTGTGGCGAGACAGCCATCGCTCACACCAGGGACGTGAGCTCAGCCAGAGCTGATGTCCCCGCAACCCAAGGGAAAAGAGTGGCCAGAAACAAAGGGGGCCTTTGTTAGGATCAGGGAGCCCTTGGCCCTCCCACAAGAGGATGTGGTAACCACAGACGGCAGAACCTGTTTAAAGCCCCGTGTTGTCCAGGTTAGCAGCAGGCAGATCTCAGCACGACTCCCCTTCATTCTTTAAACCGTGGCCTGGCCTTTTGTTCCCTTTGCTCTAAAGGGCCTGCCAAGTCGCTGGGAAAGGCAAGTGCTCTCGTGTGTGCTCTGGTCCCGGACCTCAGCTGTCTTCTGCCTGAACCCCTTCTCTTGGGGCATTTGCCCCTCCAGCCTCTGTTCTCTTACAGACTAGGAACAGACTCATCTAAGTTGCAATGAGCTGATGTTTTCCAGGGATAACAGCCCAATTGGAACCAGCTGCCTGAGACAGGGAGACCCCCCCTTGTTACATGACACCCCCAGCACGTTTACTGAACCCCACCTGTATTGCTTCATCCAACAGGAAAATGGCATCGTTCATGAGCAAGTTAAGGAAGCGCAAGAAGAGAGGGGGATTCATGGCCTCGAGGTTCTCCGAGGCATAATCGGCCAAAACCTACGGGCAACGAGAAAGCAGCACTTGAGCTGGGCTGCAGGGCAAGCTGGGGGACAGAGCAGAACGCTCCACAAAGAGCACAGCAGCTCCTGCCTTACCTTAATGCTCTGCCGGTACGAGTCCGTGCCCCACATGTACCTCAGGATGGGGTACATCGGACGGCGGTAGTTAAATTTCTGCTCAAACTGGTGTGGGTCACCTAGGCGTAAGCGCGAGAGCGTCTCTGCTGAGCGGCGGGCACAGGCAGGGATCCCAGAGGGCACCCTTGCCCAGCACTGTGCTGGGAGCCAGCCACGCTGCCCTCAGGGAGAGGACGGGGCCGGCGAGCGCGGCGTGGCCGCTTACCTGTGAACTCAATGTCCACGAAGACCTTGATGAGCGCCTCGGCCAGCTGGGCGGCGTGCCGGTACGAGCAGAACACGCGCTTGCGATGGAACACGCTGGAGACCAGGGGGCTGGCGGCCTGGTCCAAGTGGGGCATCACGGCTTCCAGCACCTCTGCCAGCTTGGCTCGCAGATGAGGGTTCTTCATTCTGCACGATTGAAGAGCAGAACGGACCAGCAGGGCATGAGGGGCCGCCTACTTCCGAGGCCCCGCTCCACACCAGTCACCAGGAACTACAGCTCCCTCGACTTGGTTGGGAATTGCAGGTACTTATTTTTCTTAGAGATGTGAAGCTTTTTCTCACAGCCCCAGCAGCAGTGTTTTACACGTGTCTTAAGTTACTGCTAAGGATCAATATTATTTCCTTCTTGGAAAACAAAACTGTTTCTGATTCTTCTTCAGACTGACTCTTGCAAGCAGGGCTACTAATGAATTACTGAAGAATGAAAAGCCCTTTCAGCATCTGTTTTTGTAAGTGTAATTGCTATGCTTATTTTCTAAGTAAAATTGCTAAGCCACAGCCAAATGATCGCAAGTAGTGTGTGCATATATATACATATATATAAATAGAGAGAGAGAGAAAAGAAACATTCTACAGAATATTTGGATGTTTCCTTTTGTAAAACACCATGGTAATGGTAGAACAAGGAGATTTTCACTTTAGGTACAGATTTCAACCTGCTGCACGTTCTTACTTTGCTGCTGCAGACATCAGACACCCCCCCCCCACACACACACACACACTCATGAGAGGAGACTGCCAGGGCAACTGTAAAATACAGAAGCAACTTTGTGCACAGCAGGCACGGCAAACTTTCTGGACAACGTTTGGAGCTGCAGTTCCCTGCAAGAAGGAGCTGCAATGCAGTGCAGAGCAGTGAGCACAGCTACTGCATTGCCAAGGCCACGTGTTTGCCTCTGTCAGTGTGCACCCAGCGGCGCCCGGTTAGGCTCAGCAAGGGTGCAGAGCCAAGCTCTAGACCCCTCTGGCAACCTCCTCTAGCCTCTTCCCATCGTGGTGCTTCGCAAGCAGAAAGAGCTTCTGCGGAGCCGTACGTACCTCTCTACGTCCCCCATGAAAACAGTGACAAAGTGAAGGACGTGCTCCAGAGAATCCGCAGAAGTCTCCAAGATATCATCAGCAAAACGACGCAGGAAAATGAAGAAGTCGCCCAAGTTATCGGCAAAAAACTCTAAACAGAGACTGTGTGTTATTCTTGTGTGCGAGGCAGGGTCTCCCTCGGCCTCTTCTCTAGCTGTCCTTGTACTCTTGCATGTATTTCCTGGCCCAGATTCCAACCCAAGTTCCTAGACTTAATGGCTGGTTATTAGAAAACCACAAACCTGAGGGATGCCCAGCCTGAGAAATTGGACAAGGCAATGGATTTTCCTCATTGGTCTCAGAGGTACTTACTTACAGGGGGAAATTCAGCAGCTGTCTGCTGATAATAGGCACCATTAAACAGCAAAGCACAAGGGAAGGGAACTGCCAGGTGGCTGAGAGTACAAGGAAAATGTGACACACAAGTCGAGAGAAAACAGTGCTACGTGTGCCCAAGTGACAGCTGGTTTGGTCTCCTAAGGTACTGCTTAGCCCCTGGACTCTGCTGTGCCGTGGCCGTGCCGAGCGCCACGCGGGACCAAGGGTTTCACCTGGTACGTGAGCCAGGGCGCTGCTCTCCACTGCTGGCAGAGGGAACGCCAGCTCAAGGGGCTCCGTGCCCCGGTTCCCGATGGCCAGCTGCACCAGGAGAATGGCCATGGACACCTGCAGATTGAGGCAGTTCTGCAGCATCTGCGGCTCCGTCATCGCCGTCTTTGTGGACAGATAGATGGTCATGAGGCGTTCAAACTGCTCCCTGAGACTGTCGGCGGCAGGGCTCGAGCTCTGCTGAGCCTCTCGCCACGCCACTTGCAGGCGGTGAAGGCTTTGGTTTATCTTTACCATCTGGTCGTGCAGCCTACCCAGCAGAAAGGAGGCAAGAGGAGAGCGAGTGAGCGCCGAGCAGGCTGGGCGAGGCCGCCAGCTCGCGGTTCGGTGCCGCGCTCCTCGCCCGCCGCCTGCTTGGGCTGCACCGTAGCTGCCGCCCTCCGATTCCTCTGCTCTTCTCCAAGTCCTTCCTGCGACTAGGCTCTTTTGGGGGCCGGCAATGAGAAGCCTTTGCCAAAAGCCCTGCCAGGGCCCAAGAGGAGGCTACAGCCTCCCAAAGACGCAGAGACTGCAGAAGGCAGAGTCTGCAAGACAGCCACTCCTGCGAAGCACCTGGGAGGTTGGCACGAGCAGTCCATGCAGCTGTAAACATTGTTAGATTACCAGGGTTGGGGATGTAGCTGCCCCAGAGATGCCTGTGAGGTGGCATTTGCAGTTTCCCAGCAACAAGCCACTTGCATAACTTTTCCATCTATTTCTATATTTAGATAATAAACCAGAAGGGGCCTACGCTTGGATCAGTGGTGACCTCATAGTATCCAGGCAACGACTTGCAGAGGGAGGCTAAGGAAAAGAGCGTCCAGACAATCCCCTCCTAGAAACGGGGAGCTACCTCGCACATGCGCTGAAAGGCCAGTGCCTGGGCACTGCCAGCAGCCACGCACCGTTGGTGTTTAGCCCTCAAGGTGCTCTCTAGCCTTCAAGTGAGACAAAGCTCCTTTCCCCTGAGGACAGACCGCAGAGGCTGAACAACTTGGGCAATGCAGCACTCGAGCCGCTGTGAAATCCAGGAGACTGTCCAGCTCTGGATGCTTTTTAGAGATTTAAATAGCTGTATGTAGATATAAAAGAGCACTAAAAACAAACTTATACCCCTACAGCCTGAATATTCACCTTGAGAACATCAGATATTATGCGAGCACTAGTTCTCTCACCCTCTGCTAATGGCAATCATGTTTGAACCCCTCTCAGGCGAGCTCTTTAGGAACAGACTGACCCAGCTACACAAGAGTTACCTGTGAAATCCTAGGTGAAGGGTGTACTGTGTTAGGACCAGGTTTTCTGTTACTAGATTGTAGCTGTTTGCAAACTCTGGCTCTTGTTCTGTCACAGCAGGTATCAAGCAAGTTTCTTTCTCCAAACCTAGAATGGAAAGCAGTGCTGCACTGAGGGCTCACTGAAAGGATGAACAGCAAGGGGACTGCGGGGAGCTCGAGTTCTGCTGGACACATGCAGTGATTGCTACTGACGCTGGAACCAGTGATGCTGAGGTTTTATTTGTTCCGAGCTTTTCCTTTGCTCCCCTCCAGTTACGCACTTAATCCTTTGACAGGTGTACATGCACAGTGAGAATGCACTACTGGGAGAGGGAAGGAATCCGAGAGGGCCCGAAGAGATCCCCCAGGTAAGTGCCACTGCTCCTTCCCACCGTACCTTTCATGTGCACATTCTTAATCCTCCTCTCCTCTTCGTTGAGCTCCTTCAGGGCACAGTAGGTAGGGTTAAATGTAAGCAACCTAGGCGACTTGGGCTTGCAGAAGGGCTGGCACAGCTTCAGCAGGGCAGCTCCCAAGTTCAGGAAGAAGGCATCGGAGGCATACATCTGGAAGAAGATCTCGGGCATCTGGTTCGCCCAGATTTTGGTGCGACCTGCATTAGCGTGGAGGCAGTTTCCCAGCCAGGACAGAATCCTATGCTTGGTCTCCGGAGACAACTGCAGCAGGTTCTTCAGCAGCTGGTAGATCTTCTCATGGAACTGGGCCATAAACTGTTGGGGGAATGCAAGGTGGGTAAACAGTTGTGGTTGGCAATGGCTCATTCTACATGTTCTGTCACGTAAAGCACTGGTGCTTTCACAGCCAGCCTGGGTCCAGACTGCCAAATTCCCTGCTCCTAAAGCGCGGGATTTTCAAAGCAGTTTATGGCCAGGACAGCTCAAACAGTCACCCATGGGCAACAGGTCAAATCCTGAGGCCAGCAAAGAACGTGAGGGAACGTACTCGAAAGCACAGGCAGGAAAGAGCAAGCTGCTTCTATGGGGAGCAGACCCCAAACTGCTCACGTGTTTGGGCATAAAGAATGAGCCGGAGGAACGCCCGACTAGGAACCCAGTTCTCGAGGACAAAGTTCTGCACGTGAGTTTACTCCCCTGGAGAACGAGGATGATGCTACTTGCTATTTTGTGATGCTCCTTAACTTGCAAAAAGTTCTGCACAGTCCTCCTGGTACCAGCCATCAAGGGAGGGCAGGTATTTCCCATCTTAACGTAGGAGAACGTAAGGCCAGTGCCTTTGTCTGCTTACAGGCTCGTTACAGGACAGTCACCACAAGCCACCACACAGTGATTACAGGGTGTGATGCCAACGTCTCTGATGTACCGGCACCCTCTAACATTCTGCAGCTATTAAGTGTTCTACGAGCATCCGTGTCCTTCTGGAAGCCTCAGGAAGCTGCTACCATGATCAACTCTAAGATATTCTTAGGCAGCACCTTTCATGCAGTGGTCTGTAACGCTTGATCAGTACAGGGTCTGGGAGCACCACCCTTACCGAAGAGATGGAGAATCCCCAGCTCAAAGCGGTGCTGTAACTCGCTTAGCCACAACCCAGACTACAAAAAATGCCAGGAGTTACAAGACTTGATTTTAGGAGAGGTGCTGTTGTTGTAACCAGCAGGAAAGAGGGAGGTCAATAAAGCACGTTAGGAAGCTCTACTGCCACCCACCTGATGGATGTTGGACTCCTGAACTTTGATCTCTTGGGGGCTGGATCGGGACGGACTCAAAAAGTAGCCATGGTTCTCTACTACGCCAGGAGTCTTTAACAAGCAGGAGATACTTAAAACGGCACCTAACAAAGTCTTCTGGTACATCTGCCCATTGCTAGGATCCTTGGGCTGAATATAGTCTGCAAAAACCTGCGGAGCACAGATGATGTGCGTGCTGAGGATTACACAGAAGTCCCACAAGAACACACCTATGGCTTTGGGGCGAGGGTTGAGACACCGAGAGGAGAAAACAGCAGCAGGTCGTCCTGCCCTGCTCTGAAGGGAGCGGGGAGAAGAAATCACCCCCGCAAGAAGCGGTCTGGCCACGGACACACACAGCTCCGGGCGCTGGAGAAGCGCTCGCCTCAAAGACCCACACCCGCTCTCCAGGTGTCACATCCAAAGCATGGGCCCCTCCTCTGCTCCTCATCCTTTAGCGAGGTGCCAGAGCAGCCTTCACCAAGCCACACTCAGACAGCGTGACACGTTCTCAAGACACAGCCCTCTGCCACAAATACGCACCAAAACACGCCAAGAAACCTACCTTGGCTATGTCCTTCTGCTTGGTGAAATAGAGGAGCATGTCCAGGTAAGTGTACAGCAGGATCTGGCAAAGGTCCAGGTCTTTGATTCTGCCCAATAAAATGTCAAACACTGGAATCATGACTTCCCCAAATGTCCGCACTTCCTCATCCAGCGTCAGGGCTTCTATGACCTCCTCCAGAAACTCGGTCGTGTCTTCGAAATCTAGCAAGAGAAATGAGGCTAGCACAGCAGAGCTCGCTACCCCAGCCCATTTTTAAAAGGCACCGACAGAAGCCAAATCTTTATTCCTCCCCTCGACATCCTTCGTGCAACGTCTCACCTAAGATCTTTCAGACTATAGCTAGGAAGAAAAGTCACCTTTCATCTGCAGGAGGCCCACACGTTTCCAGAGCTGCTCTGCAAACACGGAGTTTCTATTACCCTTTAGAGTTGCGTCTTCCTCAAATCAGACAATTGATTTTGCTGCTCTGTCTCTAGACAGAGAATCTTAAGTCTCAGGGGCGCTAAACACGTTTATTACAGAAAAACACAGCCCCAGAAGCGAGACACACTCACAACGTTACCAGTTGCCTTTGCAAACCGTCCCTATTGCCAAATAAGTTATCACTGCAGCGCAGGGGCACTTACGCGCTCCTCTCAGCGCCTCCAGCATCAAGTCCACGAGCTGCTCGTACACGTTCTGGTTGACGTAGATCTCTGGGGTGAGCAGAACGGTGCGCGTGTTGGACACGGTCAGGTTGCGGCAGCGCACAGCAAAGGGCAGCAGGTTCTCCGGGACCTTGGTGATCTGTGCACGCAGAACAGGGTGGCCTCGTCTCTCGCCGCGATTCTCGCCGGCTGTTACCGCGTTCACCAGGCCGGTATCTCGGCCGTGAGCGCCCGCCTACCTCCTCCCTGGCTCTGCGGAAGCAGGCGTAGAGGTAGCGCAGGATCTGCCGCTCGCCCGCATCCCTGTCCGCAGAGAGGTTCTGCGCGCCAGTGGCCGTCATGTGGATCAGGTGATTCCCCGGCTCAGGCAGCAGCAGGCGAGTGAAGAGCGCCTGGCAGCGGCGGAGAGGCACGTGAGCAGCTCAGCCCCGCGGGCGCCGCCAACGGTGACGCGACCACCTGCCCCGTCCCACCTCTGGACGGTCGTTCCCCCCTCCCAGCCCCCGGCACATCGGGACGCGATTCAGCAGCCCCAGGGGAGCTGCGGCGCGGCACCTGCTCCACGTTGTCCATGTCGAGCCAGTCCTGGTCGTCGAGCTCCGCGGCCATCTCCTCCAAGTAGACGCAGCGCGCCGGGATGCCGTTCCCGCTCCTCATGCTGGGGTCGCCTGCGGAAAGGCGCAGACTGTTCTGGTGACACCGCCGAGGCGCACGGTGACCCGCAGGGAAACGGGGCCCGCGTAACACGACGCGGCCGCCGGCACCTCGCAACCCAGCCCCCCCCGAGCCCGACGTGGCGGCCGAGCGGCGGCACTCACTGTTGTCCAGCGTGATGAGGAAGATGCGCTGGATCATGTGGTTGATGTTGAGCTGCTCGCAGAGCTCGCGCTGCGAGCGGAACGAGCGGCTGATCTCGGCCACCGAGTAGTCGCACTCGTCCAGGCTCTCGGAGACGCTGTTGTCCGAGTCATCCTGGCTGGCGGACGCCTCGTCGCCTGCCGCGGGGCGCCCGTGAGGCCGCGGCGGGCGCCGGGCGGCGGCGGCAGCACCGGGGGGGCCCCAGCCGCCACTCACCTGCGAGCTGCCGCAGCTGCTGCTTCTGCACGGCCGCGAAGTGCCGCGCGTCCGCCACGGAGCCGAACAGCGCCGCGAACGGGTTGCCCGAGAAGCCGCCGCCGCCGCCGTTGTTGTTGTTCTCGCGGTCG
>VZSG01001081.1:47423-69004 GCA_013398315.1 Nothoprocta pentlandii | reverse complement strand
GAGCGTGTCACCGGCACGCGGCCGCGGGCAGCAGCACAAGAGCTGCCCTGCACACAGCCGCACAGTGCACCAAGCGGTGCACAGGGCCCGCAGAGCTCCCGCCCCGGCGGTGTCGGCCCCGCGGGCACTAATACTTTACATTAATTGAGCTGCTTTCTCCTCCTGACAGCAGAAACTGAGCGGCAGGGAAAGGCTGTTGTGAAAGAGAGCGTCCCACAAGTTCCCCGGGGAAGCGGAGCAGGATTTTCCAGCTCGGTGGTGGTGAGGAAGCGGCATCCGTGGTGCAAGGCAGGTGGCTGTACCCCGGATGCCTGGGCTCGCAGAGTGCCTGGTGCACGGGGGCTGCCCGCTGCATTCACCCGAAAGCGGCTCTGTGTGGGGCTGAGAGGTGGCCCGGGGGCTGCCGCGGGGACTGGGGAAGCGCTCTGTACATCCCCTGTGGACGGGCCCAGCGCTTTGGCGGGGCGCTCACAGGGACAGCCCCTCACTGCCGGCAGCGCCTGCTCTTCACTTCATTTCTCCTTGGGTAGGGTTTCATTGACGGAAGGCAGCCCCCAAGCGCTCGCTCGGCCCCTGACCTCGGGGGAGCCTGAGCACCATGTGCAAGGAGCGCCCGAGAAGGCCACGCTGCTTTCAGCTCCATTAAGCGGAGAGGGAAGCCCGGGTGCGGGAGGTGCCAGATGGCAAAGCCAATTACGTAACAGTGCACGCGGTGCCGCCCGCTGCTTCCCGGCACCGCGGCTGCGGGGCTGTCTGCGCGGGGGCACCGCTGTGCGGCCTGGCCGCCGCTGCACCCGCCCAGCGCAGAGCTTCTGAGCGCATGGCAGCTGCTCGCCGCCCGTGGGAGCTCAGCCTGCCCAAACGCCTCCCGGCTTAATGGTGTTTCGCCCTGTGGTGCGGTGAATCCCAGCTCCACGGGGATGGAAGGGCCTCGGGAAGTGCGACGCAGCCACTGTCACCTTGTCCCACCATCGTCGTCCCCACGCCGAGCCCTGCTCTCTCTGCCCCACCAGGCTTGGGCCATGACCGCTAGTCATCCGCAATAATCTTTTGGGGCAGTGCTCTGTCTCACAAATAATTATCTGCCTTAATTACTGCCTTCCTGAGGGCACTGGCGGCCAGCTCCGAGCCGACATCTGGCTCTCGTGTGTGCGGTTGGTGGGAGGGGGCAAAACTCTCCTTTTCCTAACAGGAAAAGCTGCAAGAGAAGAGCCTATGGGCTTGAGGAGCAGCATAAGTGCCACAAAGAAAGTTGCAGTAGATCTGGGGCCAGACGCTTTATAAAGGCAGCAATATCTCTGAAAAGCCCACACTCCTCTGCTTTGAGAAGATTTCCTTTAATGCACAGGGAGGCCGGCGGTCCTGCCGGAGCATTGGGGGAGCTGTTGCCTGGGCAGCGCTGGCGCCGCCGGGTGCTCCGGCCAGGCTGGCTGGAGGTGCAGCCCCGGAGGAATTGCCCGGGTGCGGAGCAGCGCCGGCCCCATGGGCTCTTCCCTGTGTGGCGGCCGCTCCCTCGGGGCTGCTGGCTCCGGGAAGGCTGCGGCACGGACGGGAAGGCTGCCCCACGCCCTCTGCCTCCGGGCGCTCCTGCCTGGCAGCGCTGCTGTCCGGGACTAATCCCCAGAGGAAGGCGCTGCAAGGGCCGGATTCCTGGAGCTCCAGGGCACCCATGGGAGCAGGAAGGCGCTGCCTGTGGCGAGGGGCTGTGTAGCCCTGGCTGCCAGTTCCCGAGCACCACCCAGGCCTCCCAAGAGCTACCTGTGCGCGGCTGGCCTTGGCCTCTCCATCCTGCTTTGAGTCTCAATTATTCCCCGAGGGAAAGCTCCCCAGCACCCCCAGCTCAGGTCCCGGAGCCCATGCGCGGAGCCCGTGCACAGCCATGGCCCGCACTGCCCCTGCACGGGCACCTACCTCATCCCCGGGCACGGTGGCTGCCGCCGGGCTCCTCTCCGGGCTGCTACAGGCGCCCGCGGGCGGCCCCAGCGCAGCCCCGGGCGCCCACGGGCATCTTCCCATCAGCTCTGCCGGCAAATCCCCTGCCGGGCGGCGCCACAGGGCTTATGTGCGGCCAGGGCAGCTTGGCACAACCTCCAATCCTGCTCCGCAAGAAGAAGGTCATCCGTTAATCTGTCTCAATGACAGGCTGCATTACCTCAAGATGATTTAATCAGGAAGGCTCGGGCAGGGAGCGCACGGGCCGGGCAGCCCCGCGAGCCGCTGTGCGGGCTGGCGGTGCCGCCGCTGCCGGGCGCCCCTCGCTCCAGCGGCACGAGGCGCACGGGCAGCAGCGGCGCTGCTGGGAGCTCCACGCGGGGCTCCGGAGCGGCCCCTGTGCCCTGGTTGCGGCCATGTGTGAGCTGGGCAGGCCCCGCAGCCCCACGTGCTGTGGGGCAGGCGTGGGGCACAGCGGGCGCTGCAGGGGGGACGGTGCCGAGGATGGTGCCCCTGTGTGACCGCGCTCCTCCCTCTGCAGCCGCGCGGCCCCGCAGCCCTGAGGCCGGTGACGGGCACGGGCAGCAGCAGCCGGCACTGCGGCCATGGGGATGCACACAGGGATTTCCCGGCTCTGCCAGGAACCTCTGCGACGGAGCTGAGGATTTCCCTGCTCACCGTGACGTGCCCCGCTCCCCATCCGGCTTTAGGACAGGATCAGCTGCGGAGGCTGGAAAACAGCCCCCTCATCCAGGTGCTTTCTTTGCTCAAGGTCTCGCGGCACCTCTGTCGAAGTCCAATCTGGGTTATATTTAACCTGGCTTCTCTGCAGCAGGAGGGTTAAAAATAGCGAAGGTAGCACAAAAGCTATAAATAACTGCTTAGCCAGAGCCTTAAATGGCTCGAGGTTACTAATACAGCGCAATTAAGTCTCCCCAAAGTGGCAGTCTGAGTTCAGGACTGACGCGAGCAGCCTGACCCCCTCTTTTGGGGACCCTTTGACTACGGGGACAGCCGCGGGGCTGCGGACAAGCTGCACACAAGTGCAGTGCGGTTGGAGGGCACAGAGCGATGCAGCCTTGCAAAGGACGGGCTCACACAGACCGGGACCCTGTGGGCCACCTGCAGCGCTGCTGGCAGCTCCAGGGAGCTGGAGCCAGGCCCGCGTGCTGCTTTCTGCCTGCACGGGCAACGCTCTCGCCACAAGGAGAGCAGCGACTTTGGTGCTGCAGGACACCTGGAGAAGATGCAGCAGCAGAACAGCCCTCGGTCGCTGCCAAACGGCACCAAGCAGGATGTGTACCCAAGAGATAAAAGTGTCTGCAGCTAAAGCAAACAGGTCCTAATGCCTCTGTTCTTCCCTGAACAACCTCCCCTCTTTTGCCCGGGTCCTGTTCCAGGAAATCATCCGTCATCATTCCAGCTGCAGTGGCTCCATCGTCGCGATGGAGCCATGGAGGGGCGGGTGGGAAGGCAGTGCGAGGGGTTTCCTGCGGCAGCCACATGCACGTGCCCGCACCAGTGCCAAGCCCGAACTTGGGAACGGGGCTGCACGTTCACCGCGCACGGCGGCGCCCTGAGCGCCCCTGCTGCAGCCCCCGGCAGTGCCCACCCTGTCCCCCTGCGTCCTTTGTGAGATGGAACTGCAGAGGAGGAGAGATTAGGCACTAATCTCCCATGAAAATGAAACTCTGCAAGCTCCCAGCGTGTCCCCTTCGCCTGCCTGGGCACCACGGGACAGATGGAAGGCAGCGCAAAGGGAAAGGCAGGATCCACCTGATAACGTGCTCTATCTCTGCCTCCCCCCATCCTTTTCTTGGAACAGGTATTTCCTTCAGTGATGACAGGCACGCACTTCCTGAGCACACATCCTAGTGCACCCCCACATGCTGGGGTCCCACAGAGAGGGCCCCAGCCTGGGCAGCAGCACCCTGAGGACAGATGTTTGCAAAGCTCCTTCCAGGGACGCGCGGCACCGATGAGCAACAGGCGCTGCACAGACGTTGTTCCCAGGGTCTGCCCGTCCACCCTTGCGAGCAGCGGGGACCCTTCCCGGGCCGCCCTGCTCCAAAGTGGGTGCCGCGGCTGCGCTCACGGCACACACAAGGAGACATCGCCGCTGGCAGGGTTGAGCAGGGAGGGCGGTCGAGCTCCTCAGGGCCGCCCGCTTCGCCCTGCACAAGCCCCGCTCTGCCCGCTGCGAATACACGGGCAGGGAGCAGAACGGAGCCTGCTGGTAGGGGGCAACCCCAGCGTGCCAGGAGTAACAAGCTCTGGAGCAGGCACTGCACCCAGGTCAGCACCACAGCTGACGGCGGCCGCTGCCCAGAGGAGCAGAGTGCTCTGACTGTCCCGTAGCAGTTCACGGCAACCTTGCTGTAGCACCCGGTGCCACAGGCAGCAGTGCTCGCAGCGCCGGCTGCCCTCGGGATGCAGCCATTTGCGGGACACGATGAAGGGGGCTGGAAAGGCTGCTGCTCCTGCGTGCTTCCGCAGCAGCTGCCGGCCGGGGCTGCGTGCGCACGGAGGCACATTCCCGGCAAGGCTCTCGCCACGGGGCAGCCGGGGCCTGCGGGACCTGCAAGCTTCCCCTTCGCCCTGCTGTGCACAGTGGGGTGAGTGCAGCCCTTGGGCTGTGGGCTGTGCTCCCATGGCAAACCTGTCCCCGTGTCGTGAGCGCCAAGGGAAGAGCTGGGACAAACAGGACCATATGGCCCCGGCTCCAGCCCCGTGGCACCTGCAGCACCTGCTCCTGGCAGCAGCGAGGGCAGAGGGGCATGAGCGTGGCCCCGGTGCTGCCGTCACCAACGCGGAGCGGAGCTCGGTGCCGCTGCACCCAGTTTTTCCTGCCTGGCCAGGCGCACTCTCCTTGAAAGGCAGCGAAGGCGACGAGACATGAAAATGATCGAGGCCACACCCAGGGATCAGAGCTATAAGCGCGGGCTGCCCCGGCCTCCCGCGAAAGCGAGGCACAGAGCGCAGTGCTCGCGCGGCAGCCGCTCGCCCGGCGCGCGTCCCGCGTGCAGGACGCAGCTGCACAAGCGTTAATAGCACAAGGCGCCACACGCCGACGCTTATCTCGGGCGGCCGCAGGCGCAGCGCCGGCATGGCTTGGAGCTGCAGCACCGCGGCGCAGGTGGCCGCGCTGCTCCTCGCGCTCTTCGGCTGGGTCTCGTCCTGCGTCACCACGTTCGTGCCGCTCTGGAAGAACCTCAACCTGGACTTGAACGAACTGGAGATCTGGAACATGGGGCTCTGGCAGGTCTGCATCATCCAGGAGGAAGGCGCCATGGAGTGCAAAGCCCACGAGTCCTTCCTGGCGCTGCCGCCCGAGCTGCGGGCAGCACGGGTCCTCATGTGCCTCTCCAACGGGCTGGGCTTCCTCGCGGCCGTCCTCTCTGCTCTGGGGCTGGACTGCTGGAGAACATGTGAGGAGAAGGCCGCGGTGAAGAAACGGCTGCTGCTGTGTGGAGGAGCAGCGTTCGGCACGTCCGGGGTCCTGACCCTCGTCCCGGTCTCCTGGGTCGCCTACAACACGGTGCTCGAGTTCTGGGACGAGAGCATTCCCGACATCGTGCCGCGGTGGGAGTTCGGCGAGGCGACGTTCCTGGGCTGGTTCGCCGGCTTCTTCCTCGCCGCAGGTGGGTTGCTCCTTCTCTGCACTGCCTGCCCCCGAAGGACCGAGAGGGCCCCGGCGCGCATGGCCGCGGAGCGCGCTCCGCCCGCGCAGGCCCCGTGGGGCCACTCCGCGCACCCCAAACATGCCGACCTTGTCATCTGAGGCTCGCCGCGCAGCGCAGCCCCCCGGCCCGTGCTCCACACGGCGTGGGACTTGCCTGGTGCCGACACGGGCTGCAGACTCCTCTCCCGCCTGGATGTCTGCGCGTTCCCTCCTCCCGCACGGCCCCGGGCAGCAGCGCGCGCTGCAGCGCCCTGCGCGCTCCAGCCTTCTGCCAAGCGGAGAGCAGTGAAGAGCACTTTGTGTTTCTGTTGTATTTGCAGTGTAGTCCCTCCTTGATTGCCCTACGTGAGCATTTCCCCAGAAATGTGCAATAGTCAGGAATGTAACTGTTGTAACATCCGCGTCCAAACTAAACAGCTCGTTCCTTGAATGTCCACTTCATCTTGATGCGTTTGGAATAAATTATTTCTGTTGTCAGCAGTGTGTATTTGTGCTCTGAAAATGTTGTTGCATCGATGCAATGTGTGGAACGAGGCAGGATACAATGTCTGCACCTTAAGGAGCAACAGTGCATTCTGAAGATTGCTTTTGTTCCTCTAGAAAAGCTTAGGAAAGATGCAAACCTAAAGAGAAGGAGGTCAGGGAAAGGCAACAGTCGAGACAGAAAAAAGTGCGCTCCGAAGGCACTAAGCCTGTGGCAACATCCCGGTCACCTGCGCAATGCGCTCATCGCAGACATGAGAAAGTCATAAAAGCGGCGGGGAGCGTCCTGGCGAGCGCGGCCCCAGGCGTGCGCGGCCACCGTGGGCACCCGGCGTGGGGCAGGCCCGGCCACGGCTCCCTGCCCACGGGCGCTGCCCCTGCCGCCGCGCGGCTTTCCCGGCAAGGGCCACTCGCTCTCCTGGCTGCGGGAGGACGAGAGCTCCCTTTACGGCGCTTCTAATCTCCTTGCTGCCAAAGCCACGGTCCCATGATCGAAATGAGGGAAGCCCCCAACCAAAAGCAGCATTCCTTCAGGAATCAAAGTTCACTTTTCTCTAAAAACTCACGTTTTGTAACTTGCACTTTGCTCGGGGGCTAAGCTGAAGGGTGGAAAAAGAGGTAGGCAGGGAGAGGAAGAGGGAGATCATTCCCAGACATAGGGAACATCCTGCGTGTGTGGGCTCTGCGCTAGGAGCAGCAGTCCCCGCACGCGGGACCCGCCAGAGGTCCCTGCCGCACGGAGAGGTCTGGGCTGTGCTCAGTCACAGCGCAGACACAGGAGCTCTGCGGCGAAGCGAGGCAGGGCAGCGCGCGGCAGGAAGGCGCAGGCTGCTCCCGGCTGCCGCTCGGGACTGGTTCTGCAGCCCCGGTTTTGCACAAGGCGGCGCAGAGCGGCCGGGCCGGGCTCGGCGCTGCTCGCCTGCCCTCCGCCAGCCCCGCGGCAGGGGCGAGACGGGCGCCCCGCGCTGCTCCTTCGTGCCACGTCCTTCGCTGCGAGCGGCAGGCAAGGCAAAAGAGAGGGGCCAGAAGGGTAGCATTCTTGGCCGGGGAACATGCTTTGCAAAGATTTATCCAAACGTGGAGCTGCCCTCTGAAGGCCTCAGAAACCCGCCAAGCACCGAGACGCGGCTGCGGCCAGAACTTGTCACCCACCCCCTTGGGACATTGCGGGAGGGCAGAGGGGTGACGACCGGACGGTGAGCAAAGGTTCCCAGCCTCCGCACATGCCTCCCTGCAGGCCTGGCCCAACCGTCGAGCCTCCCAAATCCTCATTCGTCTGCTCTCTGCGAGCAGGGCTGGCGGCTCTGCTGGCAGCAACTTACGGGAACAGGGAAAGGCAGCGCCCCGCGGCTGTGCGGGTAACCGCATCCTCCTAATCCAAGAACCATTCTCAAACCGCATCCTGGCTACCTGCACGGGAGGAAGGCTCAGAGCGCTGCCGGGAGAGCACGGGAGCTCACCTGGGAATTCCCAGTCACCGCATGGTGGAGAAGAGCAAGCTGAGCTACCGAGTAGGGGAGCCACGACCTCTTCCCAACACTGACTGCTTTCATGTCGCCATCAGGCCCCAGAGCAGCAAAAGGAAAGAAAGAAACCCAGAGAAATCAGAGAGGTGGGAATTGTGTGTCCTGCAGCGAACGCGGAGCGAGGCCAAGGGAACCTTCAGGGGCGCCGCTTTCACCCGGAGCAGCAGCAGGAAAACCTGCACAGGAGCGTGGGCTGCAGAATGGCCTAACCCTAACCCTGTCCCCGCACCACCGGCCTCCGCGGGAGCACAAGCGAGTAAGGGAGCGCCTGCTGCAAAGCAGACACACCGCAAGTGCCCGTAAAGCCAGCCGGGATGAAAGGCGTCCGGTCGCGTCACAGCCACCAGCAGGGCAAAATCCTGCTGGAAACGTTAGTGCTCCCAGCGCTTCCCCCCAAGGCTTCCTGGATGCCGCTCACTGAGGGGTTGGCACCTTGTGGGCTCCGAGGAACAAACACAGCTGCCTGGCCACCTATTTTTACCTTGAGGAACATCCAAGTCCCCACAGGCTGCCTGGCAGCAGCACCATGGACCTCCCCGAGCTACCACGCGCTGCGCTGCATTCCCCCGAGAGCAAGGACGAGCAGAACTCCAGCCCTCGCTCTGCTCAGGAATTTGCAGTTCCTCCACGCGCAGAAACTCTGCCTCATTCTGGAAGCAGAGTTTTTTTTTCTCCACCTCCTCTTCATATTAAGGGGAAAGAGAGTCTGAAGGAGTAAAAACAGAGGGGAAAAAAAAAAAAATCAAAGGAGCTATTTCATTCCAAAATAGAACAAATGGTTTTATTGCACTTCTATAAAAGGTGCGCCATCCTAACAGAAAGGATCCCCCCCTGCACTTACTCCAAAGATTTGCTTGAAGCAACTGCCGTAGTTCAAATACTCGTCGGAGCTGCCACAAAAGGAAAGTCAGAGGCAGCTTCCACCGAGGGATGAGAAAGGAAGGAGCCAAGAGCTGAACCTACCTGTGTAGTTGCCCTCCTGGCTAATCCAGCATTAACGGTGCCCCCGAGGGCAGGAAGCAGCGCGTTCTTGGGTCCAGCAGGGCACTTTCCTCAGGGTGTATTTGCTTTTACGGGTAAGCCGTCACTGTGGCACAACTGAGCCGCAGACGAGCTGGAGAGCTCGGCCCTGGCTCCGGGCCCCGCCGCCGTTTGCTGTCGGCTCGCTCGAGCCCGCGGAGACTCCTCCGTCCGCGGCAGGGCGAGGGGCGAGCGCGCTGGCGGCACCGGAGCCCCACGCACCCTCGGTCCCCTCTGCCCTCGCGCCTCGGCCACATCCCAACCGGTGCCCTTTGATGGCTCCTCTCTGCATTAGGGGGACCTAAATGTGCTGGGCAGATGGGTGACACGGAACAGCCTCTTGGGGCTCTGTTCGTGGGCCCTGGGGTTTTGGTGCAGGACCAGGGGCCGCAGCACTGAGGCTGGCGGGGGGACAAGGCAGAGGGCACTGCCGGGTACCTCACTGTGCCGTCCCGGAGCAGGGGTCCGCGGTCCCGACATTATCACACGACATCTCCTTTAAAAGTGCAACACCGTTTTTTATTCCTTCATATATACAGAGCACATGAGGGGTGAGGAGGCGCCGCGCCGGTGCGCTGCCCGGGGAGGCTCCGCGCGCCTCTACGTGACGGCCACGGCACCGGGGATGGACTCCATGACGGCGGCGAAGCGGCTGCACAGGTCGTACGGCGAGTTGGGCCGGATCGTTGGCGGCTCCTTGAGCACCATCACCTCGGCCGAACAGTCGAGGAGCCGCGGCAGCAGCTCGCCCAGCTTCAGCTGCAGCGCGGCTAGCGGAGGGCAGAGCGGGGCTCAGAGGGGCACCTCCGCACGGACCGCGGTGACGCTCCAGGGCCACCCCACGCGGCTGCTCCCGGGTGGGAGGCTCCCATGGCTGCTAATGCGCACACAGCAGCACGCTCGCGCTCACCCGCTGCCCTGCCCCTAGGGAACCACGAGCGCTCGCCTCGGCCTCCCACACCTCTGGCCTCACACAAGGCCCGGCCTCCACTGGCGATCAGCAGCTCGGCTCTAACGCTTCTTAACATTTTTTCTTTGCTAGCACTGCTTCAAAAAGAAGGTATTTTCATTGTGCTCAAAAACTTAGCAAACTTGCTCTGCCTGCCTGAAGAGAGTTGCGCGCTTGCAGTGCGATGCGCCGCCCTCACCTGCCATCTGCGGGAGACGCAGTCAAGTACAACAAAACAGAGGCGCGACACGCCCAGAGGACACCGGCTTTTTAAATACTTGAGCACATCTCAGTGAGCAGGAATCCTCCTGCAGCTCTAGAGCAAACAGCAGCTAATTTCTTCTGCAACATAACTCAACTGACGATGCAAACAGGCTTCGCCTCTCGCAGCCCCAAGCACAAGCAGGCAAGCAGGCGGCAGTGCCCGTGCTGGGAATGCAAGGAAGTGTCCCAAAGGCTCCCTCAGCTCCTGCCTGCCTCAGTGCGAGCGTGCCCTGCGGGGACCCCGGGGAAGCGCCGCACAGGGATGTGCGGGCAGCAGCTGCTCCTTACCGTCCATGTCCTCGCGTCCCAGGTAGGAGCACCACCGGTTCCGCATGACCTCGACGGCATCCAGGTCGTCCTTGGAGATGTCGTTGTTGATGATGAGGTGCATGCAGGGGATGATGAGCTCGTTGAGGATGCTGACGCCCTCCGCCACGCGAGCCTCCTCGCCGCTCACAAACAGCGATGCCGCCACCTCGTTCAGCTTCTGCACGGGGAGGGACATGAGGACGGGCGGTTACCGGGCAAGCCAGGACTCCGGGGGAGCAGCCAGCCCTGCAGAGCCGCCCGCCCAGCCCGGCTCACGAACCCCTGGCCCCGCTCTGCTGCAGCTGTCAGCCTAAGGAGTCCAGGCAGAGGCGGGAGCCCCTAAAGGGCTGGGGCGACAGCGTACAGACCTATGTACAGCTGCGGGGTTCAGAGGCCAAGGCACAGGTCTGCCTTTACGTGGATTCCCCCCAGGCTATGCCCGCATTGCTTCATCAGACAGGCACGCTCTGCCGCTAGCCCTCAGTAAGGAGCAGAACCCCAGGAAGCACACGAGACACAGTCAGGAGGGTCTTGGCAAGCACAGGGCATCAACCAGGGACAAATCCCACGTTTGGCACTGGTTTTGCCCCTAGGGAAAAGGGCATCACCTTTTGCCAGGAGGGAGAAAGCCGGTAGCCCCAGGGCCACACGGGTACGCACCAGGAGGCACTTCCTTCTGAAGAGGGCGATCAGCGGCTGGCTCACGCCGCGCCGGGGCCCCTGCAGCAGCAGCGCGCCGTTGCTTTGGTAGGCGTACACCAGGTAGCTCAGTGCCTCCTGGTACCTGTGGGACAAGCATCTGTGGGTCCACGGCAGGGCCTCTCAGCTCAGGAATCGTGGCCACCGTGCCCCACCACAGCTCCCAGCATCGAGCCTCACAGACAAAGTTCACCTCCCCTCCAAAGCGTTATCTGACCTTGCTCCACATCAAATCACCACACAATCCATTTCCCCGGCGTGGCAGCCCAGCAGCCTCGGAACCCCTTTTGATAGCAAAGCTTGAGCACAGCTTAGCCAGGATGCGAGCACCAACTGTGCTCTGTCCTGGTGCCACAACCTTGCGCTTTGGGAGGACGCCCGCAGAGGGGCACGGAACAATATTTTCAGTTCCTTTCCATATTTCCATTTGAGAAAAGACCTGGTGAGAAAGCACTTAAGAAAACAAGCGCAGGGCTGAGCTTCTCGAGGCTGCCAAAGGCAAACAAGCGGCAGGGACGAGCTCATCTCCGAGAAACAGCAGCACACCCTGCCCAGCCTCTTGTCACTCTGCCCGCTCGACTCTGGCGGCGGCCGCCGAGAGCCACCTCAGGAGACAAGTTCTGCTCCAGTCCGTGAACCAGCTCTAAAAGGCAAGTCCCCTTCTGCACAGAAAAAGGGGTTTCATAAAATCTTCCCTATGATGCCACTGTTGCATATCAAATGCACCGTGTATGTCACACGGCTTCAGAAACACGGGAAGGAGCAAACACCAATCTCTGAAGGAAGGAGGGCTTCCCACCTCGCACAGCTGCATTTTAATTTGCAAAGTCCAGGGAGCAGCCAAAGCGATGGCAAGCATTCCTGCAAACTCATCCCTGGGAAAGGAGAGACTAAGCTCTACCAAGGGAGAGATTAGTAGGAAACCCGAGAATCGGGGTCAGGCGCCGAGCTAGTAACTCAGCATAATATTGGACCGGTAGAACGAGCTCAGCCCCGCGGGCCCGCGAAGGCTATTAGCAAGTCAAGACGACGGCACCTCTCGGATCCAAGAGCGACCAGCACGGGTCAGAAGCAGTAAGTACCGCCAAAGTAGCTTCCACTTCCAGGCTGGAGCTAATCTTACCCAAACATCCAATTAAAATCAACCTACTTTTCATTCTGGTAGAGCTCCAGCCCTGTAAGCAGGTAAACAGAGACCTTCCGAAACAGACTGTAGTCCTCGTGCCATCTCTGCAGGGGAACAAGAGGGAAGCAGAGCATCAGCTGCACCCGTAACACGCGCCGCCAGATCCTCCTCGATGCCAGAGCGCATTGGGTCCTACCCACTTGGCAGCGACCCCAAGCACAGCACGGCCGCTCCCTTACCCTGTACTCCTCCATATCCACGTCGTCAGGGCCGATTTCTTGCAGCTTGGCCCGGGCCACCTTCATGATGCTGATTGACCTGCTCAGCGCCAGCACAGAGGGCAGAGTGAGAACCGCGGCGGCGGCCGGGCCGCGGGAGCCAAGCCGCCTCCTGCCACGCCGAGCACAAACCTCTCGTCGTAGCTGAGGTTTTTGTCTGCAAACTGCTCGAGGAGGGTCCGCTCCACAACCTGCTTGGGAGCGTCGTTCTGCAGGAAGTAAACGAGCACGTGCTGCAAGCGGGCGTCGTGCTGAGGGGTGGGCGCCTCCTTGGCGAGCAGGTAGAGCCTGGAGTACTCCTCATGGAAGGCCTGGCAGAGAGGGACACGTGCTGCGGCCTCCCCGCTCCGCTGGCCCCAGCCCGGGGCTGCCGCTGGCCCCGTGCCCTCCGGAAAGGGCCCACTGCACAGGGCCCTTCCTTCTGAACATCCTCCTGCACGCGCCACAGTCGCAAAAATCCACTATAGATGGGGAAAAGGAAGCCAAAGGCAACCGGTCTTCCTTCCGAGAAGAGGAAAGCTCTTGCAACCTCCAAAAAGCGCTTAAAACCCAGGCCTATCTCATTCCATTAGGAGAACAGCATGTGGGCCACCAAAGGCGTTAGCAAAAGGAGGAGCAGCGTGAAACGCTCCCGTCGCATTGGTGACCCGTCGGTGCAGTCCCCACTCTTCCCTTCCTGGCATTCCCAGACCTTCCGAGCACTGGAGTTCAGGAACAGGGAAGATACCTTAACGAGCCCCGCTTCAGAGCCGTCGCGATCAAAGGTCGGGCGGGCTTTGGCAATAGCGAGGATCACCCCCTGCATGGCTGGGGTCAGCATCACCTTCCGCGAGGGCAGCACCACGCACACCAGAATGAGCAGACAGTGACAGGCAGAAGAAGAGCAGGAAGCATGGTGAAGGAAAGGGAAGAAAAAGGTCCAAGGAGAACGTTTCAAGGAAATGGTATGAGTACAGGTGCAAGAAGCCGGAGCTGAGGTGTCCGCACTCCTTATCCCACCCACCACAGGCACTTTTTCCATGCGGTTTGTCTCAAACGGGTCATTGCAAGCCGTGAGTGTGCAAACGCAATTGGTGAGAGCACACACAACACACTAAGCACGTGCCCTGCGTGCCCTGCTCAGGCAGGATGCAGAGAGCACTGCCCCCAGCAGAGCATCTCCTGGCACTAACGCCACGCAAGCAAGTGTTGAACGCCCTCAGGGAGCAGCGAGCTCAGCAGCTCTGTAAGTGCAAGGGCATCTGTGGGAAAGACTCAGCTGAGTGACTCGGGAACCAACGCTCGGGTATTTGAGGGGGCGGACGTTCCCGTTCGAGCACTCCTGACCTAGGATACTCTAACTCTTAACACTTCCTCCTTCGCACAGGGCTCTAACTGAAAACAGCAGAGCCTTCTAAAGAGAGACATGCACCTCAGAGCGGTTTTGGTGCAGCTACGGCAGACCTTAAAGGCTTAGAGCAACAACGTGCAGATGTAATGATTAAGTGCTCTGAGAGCTGCTTTTCTGGTGGCACTTAGAGATGAAATTGCTAGAGGATTTGCTCTGGCCTTCCTTACTTCTGCAGAGGGAAAACGTATTTAGAAAAAGCAGGATTTCAGGAAACAGGTTACTACCTTTCCCAGCGTTAGAGAAGCTCAAAGGCAACTAGCTGCAGCGTTAGAGGTTAATGACAGGCGGCAAGCAGCTCCTGCGCTGCGCTCTGTACCTCCTCATTATATCCATCCGCATCAGCCCTAACAAGGATCTTCCCCACGCTGGGGATTTCCACCTCGGAGACCTGGGAGCTGCTCTGGCCAGCAGGCTCTGTGCCTCGAGCCTCCTGCGGTGCGTCTGCCTCAACCGGGAGGGCCGGTGCTCCCGGATGAGGGGCCTCCGCGGGCTCTACCTCCTTCGGCTGCGCAGCAGAAAGAAGAAACAGTAAGAAAACCCGGAGCCAAAGAGAGGAAAGGGCAAGTGGGCCGAGCGGAGGCGGCCGAGCGCAGGAGGGCGCGTGTGGGAGAGGGTCGGGCGTCGCGGGCCTCACCTCGCAGAGCGCAGCCTCCACGCCGCTCCTTGTGTAGGCGTCCGCTGTGTTGGCGATGGCCTGCGCCGTCTGCTCCTTGACCATGAGCGCGTGCTCCGCGGGCAGCGAGCGCGCGCCCGGCTCCTCTGTGGGACACAGGAGGCAGCGCTCAGCACCCACGGGCGCGAGGGCTCACAGCAGCCGCCTTCCACCCGGGGCTCGGGCTCTCGGCAGCACCTCCTCCCGGGAACGGCCTCCCCAAACCCTCAGCATTCCCGCTGGGAGCCCGCCCCAGCTCTGCCCGGAGCCTGGCCACGCAGGGCGCTAAACAGGATGGAACACTCCCGTCCCAGCACGTGGCCTCAGGGAGCACAGCCTTAAACAAAACTATGCCTCTCTTCCCACCTGCAGCTGTCCCATCCTTTTACAAGGTGACATAGACCACGGCTCCAAGCTCAGAGGGGCTGCTCTGCAATAAGCTGGCTACCCAGGCCCTGCAAATGGCACACCTGGACATGCGGTGCCTGCCCCCGAGCACGCTCTGCCCTCCTCGCTCCAAGGTGCACGGTAGCACCCGTTCCTGCACCGATTTACACGAGTTACTGCCACCCTCGTCCCAGGGCTGGATGCTCCCTGGCCCGGCAGGGCTCGCGAAGCCCTTCCATGCACAGGGCACGCGCTGCCCAGTCCTGCAAGGTGCGACTGCCCCGCTGGAGCCAGCGGCACCTCAGCACGTGCTGCTCGATGCCCACGTTTCACTCACTGGCAGCTTGGCTACCAGCTCCTTATAATTAAGAATAATGGTGAAAACACCATTTCCTCACACTTGGTGAGGAGCTTAGGGGTAAACGCACACACAAGCGGCCGAAGAGCTTTTCCTTTTGACAGGAGGCAGCCCCCACCAACCTGCTTTGCTACGTCTTTACTGGTTTCTCCCAGATACCTAGGAGCGGGTGCCCAGCAGCAAAGCAGCGCTACTGTGGAGCGGGAAGGTGTTACCGGTGTCAGCAGCATGTGCGAAGTGCGCAGCAGAGCCGCCTGGTCCTGATTCCGAGGAGAGCTCCCGCAGTTGCAAGGTGAGCGAGGGCTCCATCGGCACCATCTTGCAGGACTGCTCCTCTTCCCACTCCTCTGCCTCCTGCTCGAGCCGCCAGTTGTCCTCCTCAATGTAGTGCTTCAGCTCCGGCGGCAGGGCCTCCACTTCCTCCTCAGCCTCGGACTCAGCACCCTCCTCTGGAAGGAACACAGCACTTGGACACGCGGAAATACGTGCTCCCGCGGCTCCCAGCATCTTCTCCTCCACAGAGGAGGGTCTGTTCTGGGCCACGGGGAAGCTCATGCGGGGCCGGGGGGACATCATGGTCCCCACAATGGTCTAAATAGGGCACAGCTACTAACCCACAGCCACGAGTTCAATACCTGCCGCAAGGTGGGACACCTTCTCGCTTATGTACATGAGGCAGTAGGCACTGGCATTCCTCAGGCCTCCAAAGGAGTCTCGCTGCAGCTCTTCCCACGAGGACTCTGTCACCGAGATGTCGTTGTACTTGAGCCAGCTTTTCCGCGGCTGGTCGTAGACGTAGGCCCAGTAGTGGCCGGCGTTGGCTTGCCCCTCGTGCACCAGGACCGCGTGCAAACGGTAGGGAACCTGCAAAGCCACACGGGCGCCTTTGGCAGGCTTGCTTGCGGGGAACACGCATGTCCAACCTCCGCAGAAAAGCTGAAGCCGCATTCCCGGCCGTGGCCCTGCTGCTCGTTCAGAGTGACTATCCCACCATGCAAGACCAGCCTTCTCCTGGGCCGCTCTGCTGTCTGCTCAGCCTGATGGGGCTATCGTGCAGCCGAGGTACGACTGGGGAAACCGAGGCCCTCCCCATACAGAAGAGCACATTGCACACCTGGAGCCCAGAGGGTGCTCGTGAGAGCTGGGGGACCACGTTAGGAGAAAAAGTAACATCTTTTTAAAGAAACTTTTCTCTTCTTTATAAAATTAAGATTTTCCTGAGGTAAGCTAAGCTGACAGTTCCTAGCAGAAAACATTTGAGGTCATTGAAAAAGAATTAACAACAGTGCGCCAGTAAAGGCCTTAGAGCCTGACTGAACGGATTTCTTTGCAAGTACGGACAGTTCAGGCTTTAAATGTTTCTGGAAAAAGCACTTATTTATTAACCTCCCGAGCTCTGCGGGAGTTTGGAAATGGGCTGAACGCAAGAGATGGAAGCATTTCTCTCACAGAATTGATGACCCCGAGAACATCACAGCCAGTTCATGGCAAGGGCGAGACCATCATTCTCAAGACATTCAGTCTTCCACTCCCCGGAGGGCTGGAGGCTGATTAAAAACAAATTTGTCCCCCCCACTTTGGCAAGACCTGTGGCGCTTTGTTCCTCTCCTTGCACACAAACATTTATCTTGCACCGCATCCACGCAGCCAGCGGAATCAGTTCAACGTCTCCCTTTTGAAGCTGCATTTCTTACCTGCTGGAGGAGAGGGTCACAGTACATTTGCTCGATGGAGAGGTTGATTCTGGCAATAGAGGCTTTCAAATCTGCCAAGAACGTTGCAAGAAAGAGAAATACATTAGAAAAATACTGACAAATAAGATACATAAAAATTCACAGCTAGTCAGCCTATTGCGGCATCTTTCATGTCCCAGATAGGGGAGGCGTGCATGAATTCAGGGACAGCACAGTCACATCTCTTCTCAAACACCGTGAGCACCAGACGTGCAAGACACACAAGACAATGTCACGGCAGGCTCAGGCCCACTGCAGGCACCGCAGAGCCCGAAACACCTGGAGCAGTCAGTTTTACATAGACAGGAGCCCTTCGGGGAAGTTCAGCAGGCACCCAACTACAACAGCACAACAGCAGACCTTAGGCTAGCAAGCACCAGGAAATGGCCACAGACACATTTCTGGCCAACCTTCCATGTCCTGCTGGATCTCGCTTCTCCAGCGCTGCAGACACGTCCTAACAAGGTCCACCTCTTCCTCGGAAACCACGGGAGGAGCTGGGCAGCCAGGCATTTGTGCAGGGGCGTCAGAAGGCTGGAGCGACGCACTCAGCTGGCCGTGCTGAGAAGAACTGGCCAAAGAGTCTTCTGTTCCCCTAGTGCTCTTTGCCTCCAGGACACTATGAAGCAAAATCCCATGGTAAGGGGCAGATTATTCAGTGTTTCTCTTTTGAAAAGAGAATAAATCAAAAACTACTGAAGAGGCAGAGCACCATTTCCCCTTGCACAAGATTGCACAATATGTAAAGAGCACAAGCTAATAAAAATGTACTTCCTCTTCAGCAGATCAATCCAAAATGTAAGACAAGACAGGATTCTCACTCAGCTCTGCATCTGTGCTCACAAACCACAGATCCCATCCGCAATGCAACACTGTAAAAATTCCTTCCGTTACTATTGAAGCATTAGTTTATTTACTCGGCTTCATGCAAGAACGTAAGGCCACCAGGAAGGGCAGACTTGTGGCCATTCGCAATAGCAGCGGTGCCATTGCCGATGAAATAAAGCGCTGGCCCCGCGGTCCGAAGGAGCGCGGGAAGCGCTGGGGCTGGCGCGGGGGCACGGGCGCAGGACGGGCTCCCCGCGGCACGGCGCCCGCCCCTGCTGCCAGGGGAACGTTCTCCCGCAAGTGCTTTTCACTGCTGTTGCCCAACCTGTGCTGCTGCGAAGGGCTGTCCAAGAGGTGAGGCTCGTCCTGGGCGGGCAGGACGGGTGTCCGAGCGCCCCGGGGGGCAGAGGCGGCGGCAGTGGCCTTGGTGGCGACGAATTCGAGCACGCCCTGCAGCATGTCCGGGAGCGGGCAGCGCACCGGCCCTGAGCCGTATCTCAGGTACCTAGGGCAAAACAGGCGCACAAGCCCCGCGGGGCGGTGAGTGACAGAGCACGACCGCTCTGTTAACCACGAGGAAACAGCAACGCAGAGAGGAGAATATCCCTTAGCTTGTGGCATGGTCAGGGACGCATTTATGGAGAGCTGATGTATAATATTCCTGTCCTTTTATACCCATTGCTTTGAACACCGCAGCATCCCAGAGAAATCCTCTGGGATGATCCGAGCCTGACTTCCCCCTCGAGCGCTCACGAAGCCGTGGTTTCAGGATCCGGCCACACACTACATATAATTTCTTGGTCACCCGTTTGTTAAATGGGTGTCAATGCTTTTACATGGGACGTGTGGCCTTTGTCCGGGATATTCCAACACGGCCGATGAAAGCGGAGCAACAGAGGCCTCCTGCCACCAGCCCCATAACCAGGGCTGGCTTTTAAATATTCCCGTATTTTCTCCTTCCTCTACCAGTTTTTGTTTTACTTAAAAGCTCATTTAAAAGGAAGGGGTCACAGAATTCCCCGTAGTGTCAGAACAAAAATAGCCAAACGCTTACTTCTCCAGCTTTTGCTGTAGAACCATTAGTTTCTCCTTTAATCTCTTGATTTCTTCTCTTTTCACACGAATAAGCTCTTTATTGCTGTAGAGGTACCTACACAAATCAGAGAGCCCCTTCACGTGAGCGTTATGTACCTTGAACATCTCCCATGTTTCATAAATCTTTTCAAGCCCTTCCCTCCTCTCCAAGAAGGATTTCCTCCCTGACTTCTCTGAAATAAAGCTGCAGCTGCAGCTCACCACGAGACAAAGTGACTCACCTGTCCATGTAGATCGTGCGGGGAAACTCGAGGCGGGTGTGGATTTTCTCGGGCTGTCCCAGGGACTGGTTGAACTCAAATCGGGAGAGCTCGAAGGTGAGCACCGGGGGCAGCTTTGTGAACCAGCGCTGCAGGAGAAGCACAAATTGCCCTGGGGGGACGGCTTTGACGGGCATTGCCACCTGCCCTGCTTTAGACCGATCCTAAGCATGCCTGTCGGTAAGCTCTGACTTCACAGAGATTTTGCTTATGGAGCAGCTAGTCCAAAAGACAGATTTTATGAGACTGAAATTTCCACTTCCATTTCAGAATTCTACTATCAAGAGGCCTCATGATAGCATACAGAAAATTAATTTCCATTGCCTGGTGCATCCAGCCTGATGGATTATTAAGCATCCCGGGACTTGATTTTACAAAATTTGCATGCACTGCACAAACACCTCCGAGGCAGCTGTTTCCCAATGCGGCTCTCATGCAGTGATGAGCAGCCAACCAGAGGTGCTCAACCAGCACCTTGTTCCTCACCCTCTCTCATGCTGCCCAGCTCGGGCACCCGGACAGGCACTTGCTTTGCATGTACAGCCTTGTTTCCAAGAGCCGAGCCGAAAGGAAAGCTCCCCGTGGCAGCTGGGTTTACTCTGTCCTCCTGCTTCACAATTCCTGGTCTCCTTTGGCCACCTTAGCGCGGCAGCTCCCAGACCACATTCCCTGCGGGACACTCAGGCCTTCCCTTTGCACGAGCCATGCTGATGTCCTGCCGCAATAACCCTCCCCTGCACCCAAGCGCAAGAGCCCATTTCCAGACGTACAATCTGTGCAACCGAGGTGACGATTTCCAACACTGAAGGAGGACGTGGCCGGCAAGCAGAGCACTTTGGGAAGCTGCCCCGTGTTCAGGACAGGAGAACACAGACAAGGCAAAGGAAGGTTTCACAGCCCTGTTATACAGGAGAAGCACCGGCGCCAAGTGCTGCTGCCGCCCCGAGCTGCCATGCACCCCCCGTGCCCTCCAAAGATAAAATGCACCTTATTGTCCACGCCAACTATCACACAGCCCACTAGCCACCACATCTTAGGAAACAAAATAAAGATGTGCAGTTCTTGGCAATGACACTTCCTAGATACATAAGGCAGAGCTCTCTCCTCCTACCTGCGCTGCCACACAACAATTACAACTTCGCCCAGAGACTGGGACGTTGTCCCTTGTCTCTCACTAAGGAGCTCACCGAAATTCACAGAAATCCAGACACAGGTTGGATGGGACAGTGTCTACCTGCGTGGCTCCGTACACCCCTTGCTCCAGACTACATCAAGCACTGCTTTAATGGCATCTAGTCAGGCTCGTGCAGGACCTAGCAAAACCCCACGGAGACAGCTGAGGCCAGAGTCAGACAGGGCTCACGAGCACAACATCTCCCTTCTCAAATGCTCAGAGCAAAGGGAAATTCCTTCCCCTGCGCCATCTGTGCCAGGAACCTTGGCAATTTCTGGTTGTTACTTCCCAAACTTTCTGTGGACTAACTGCTCAGCTGCCCTGGCACACACAGAGTACTTAATGTCAGGGCACATCTTCACTCTCTGCCATGTAGGAGTCAAGTAGCTTATGATTGATTGGTGATTCGAGGAATTAAATAAAAGAAAATAGACAAAAAAAAAAAAGTAGTGCAGGCAGAAGAGTGAAAATGAGAAGAAAGGGAACACACACTGTAACAGGGAGAAAGAAGCAAATTCCAAATGGCCTACCATAGAGTTAAGCACTGCACTTTTACCCTCCGAAAATATGGAGGCAGTGGTTCTCCCCCTACTCAGGCACAGGGAGGCTTCAACAGAGAGAGAGAGAGAGAGAGAGAGACTTTGTCACACTTGCATCACAGGCAGAGGCTGAGCTTTTTAATGTAAAACAAAGCCCTCAAAGTGCTTGCACGGGACAACGCAGCTTTACAAGGCAGCTTCGTGCCCAAACACAGCACCCACCTCCTGCCCGTATTGCACCGACTGGGCGTCCATCTCCTCCTCCATCTCACCCTCGACCATGGCTCCTTCCAAGCACTCATCCAGGTTCCGATAACCATTCACCTGAAGGGGATACTGCCCAAAGGTTTCAATCTTGGAGAAAGTATTGCCTGAGTAAGGAAAACACAAAACAAAACCCCACGAAGCAACTTAAAGCAACAACAGCAAAGAATAACTCAGGAGCTTGCTACAAACAGCAGCTTTGACACACTGCTTCTAAGAAATGACTTCCATACGGGTCTCAGTAGATATCTATCAAAACCAACCTCCCTATAAACAAACCCTCAAGTAGATGAGCACAGAAAAAAGCTTGAAATTTTCTTACTACGGGCACTTCATAGCAGAAAGAAGTTAAAAACAATTTTATAAAGGTGACTATTTGTAAGCTCACTTTACCACCGAAGAACCAGGCAGTTTCATCAAGAATGTGCAACATAAAAGTCATGCATCACCATTGCTATAAATTAAAACACTCAGAGGGGTTAAACAGTGAAACTACCAAGTCTTCAACTCACCCTCATGGACACCCTCAGTCAAGAACGTCCCATAGAAAAGTTGCACCATTGGATTTTCAGATTTGTCCCCAGGGGTGCTGTTGCAAAAAAAAAAAAAAAAAAAAAAAAAAAAAAAAAAAAA
>VZSG01001081.1:25260-40162 GCA_013398315.1 Nothoprocta pentlandii | reverse complement strand
GCGCTGCGGGGTCCCCAAGTGCCGCCTCCCACCGCGGGGCCCGTCCCACGACAGGGACCCGTTGGGTTTCAAAACAAAACACTTCCCCTCGCCCCCAAAAATCACCCGTTTGCATAAACGGTCACCCTCACCACCTCCGCGTGCATCAGCCCCGGGGTTTAAGGCAGGCTTAGGGCAGAGCGCACAGCGTGGCACAAAGCACACCAGCACCTGAGCAGCGGGTGCAACCCCAAAGCGTCTGCAGCGAGGAGGCTCGTTAGGGATCCGTGCTGCAAGGTGGTGCTGGCTCGGCCAGGCCGTGTGTTGTGTCCCCACATGGTTCTGTGCATCGTGGTCATGGTGACACTGATAAACCTCAGCACGGCAGCAGGTGCCCCCGTGTCCCTTGCAGCACTGTGGGCACTCCGTTGCACGGGGACATCTCATGTGTGGCTTCCTGCAGGTCTCATTGTGCCGCTGCAAAGGCTGGCACGCTCTTGCAGGCGCTATGGGTTGCATGGTGCCCATGCACGGTGCCGCTCTGCTCTGTCCCTGCAGCACCACGAGGCCCTGCTCCCCACGGGCTGCCAAGGCCCACGAGCAAAATCCCTCTTTGCAGCTCTGAGGAGCACTCGGGAATGTGTCACCACCACCAGTCTTCATTTGTCCTGCACACAGGACACTGCACTCTGACTCCTGATTCTCCTGAGGGCTTCTTCTCACCACAAACACGGGCATTTTGGCCTGCAACAACCGTACTGCAGGACACAGAGCAGAGCAGCAGGGTTGCACAGAGTGGCAGTGTGTGGGGCTGGACGTGCTGAGCACTTTGCAGCCTGCAGGCCCTCTGCCTTCCCCGTACGTGCGCGCAGATGGGGCGGCTGGGGGACAAGGGCTGGACGCAGCGTCGCTACACAGCCCAAGCAGCGAGATCCAACCTGCCTTATGTGCAAGGGAGAAAAAAAGGCAAAGTTGAAACCCAGCAGGGAAAGAGATTCTGCCAATTCTGGGAGTCTGCTGCACTAATAATAGCGCTCGATTTGGAGGTGATTCTATTTCCTTCGGTTTTGGCAGCATCCCCTAGAGCACATTTGGAAGGTCGGCGCCCTTCAAGCTTCCTTCTTCTCAGTTTACCTGACCCGCTTCGCTATTCCGAAAGCTGCCGAAATACATCTGAGGTGCTGGCAAGCGTTGTAGTCTAGGCACCGTGTGGGCATGGTATTAATTACCGGAAATATGCTACAGGAATTAATGAATATCTGGAAGCGTTGTAATCACCTCCTGTCTTGCAGCTCTCTAATTCCTCCTTGCTGGGAGGTGCAATTGCATTGGAGGGCACGCGAAGAGGCAGAGCCTGGGTGCAGATCAAGCGAGCGTTTCCCGCAGGTGTCTCACCAGGCACTGTGCCGGGCGGGCAGAGACACCTTTGGAAAACGGCGCCACTACGGGGTGGAAGGGAAGGCGCTCGCAAGGGCTCGCGGAGGATGCTGCCCCAAGCACTGGCTCCATGCCACTTGTGGGGGATCGGCTCGTGGATCCGGGCAGGCAGCTCCCTTAGGCGGGATGGACGCGAGGAGATTCCTTTCCCCGTCCCAACCCGAGGCCGGCTGCTCATCGTGGAACACTGCGCAGAGATGGCACCGCGGTGGAGCGGGCCGTGCCAGGCCAGCACGCACGGCAGCAGGTGCTGGCGCTAATGGAGCGGCTCCGAGCGCGCAGCCTCGCGCCGTGCGCGCTCACCCGGCCTCAGCGCCGCCACCGCCGCCTTCCAGCGTGGCCTTTTGCCGCCTGTTTCGGGCATAAAAGACTACATTTGCCAGGGAATATCAAGTTATTGCGAGGGCCTTGGGGAAATCTGATTAGGGAGGTAATCCAGTCAACGGAGAAGAGTTCCAATTTGCTTATATTGAGTTTCGCCCATTCCGAATCCCAGATACCTTTGTATTCCACTCCATTGACTAGAGCCTCCCAGACAGACGCCGAGGCATCTGTTTCTATACTCCGCCGAACTGGGGAAGATAAATAAGAATGCATGGGAATTATCTGTACGTTTGCTAACCAGCAATTTAGGGCTAAGTAGGCACCCTCTGTTAGGAAGACTAATGAATTCCAATTCTCTGAAATATCCTGTGCTTTTAACAAGCAAGATGGAAGGTATCTGCAAAAGGAAGGGGAAAGAGCTGTGAGTAATGCCACCAGAGAAGCAATTATGGCAGCCAGCTGGCATTGAGAAACTTGGTGTTTAACTTGATAGAAGTAGCAGCCCTGTCGCGCTCAGCGGCGAGCGACTGCGACGGGCGCTGCCGGTGAGGAAAAGCTCCGAGAGCCTGGAAGGGGCCATGAGGAGGCTCCGCGCTGGAGCGCTCCGAGTCCCATCCCGGTACTGGGGCAGGTACCGCACAAGCAGCCACTCCGTGCGAGCGCAGAGCTGCTGGCGCCACGGGCTGTGCTCTGCTTCACAGCGCGGCCCCAACGTGCACCACACAAGGAGGGAGCTGGGCTGCGTCCCCAGCCGGCCCCACGCTCCCGTTCCCGGGAAAGTGCTTCCTGCACGGCAGCTTGCCGGCTAATAAACTCCCGTTATGCCCTCTCGGCAGGTAAATTGGATCTGGAAGCTGCCAATTTGCAGCAGGCGCCCCAGAAATCGTCCCGCCAGAGCGGCACTCCACACAGCTATGCATCCCGCTAACAAGGGAGCCGATTGCAGGCAGGCTGCCGGGTGCATTAGCACCATGCTGGGGTGCAGACGTGACCCCCTCGCCAAGGCTGCGGTTGAAGCGGCCGTGTTGTCACCCGCGCGGCTCTAAGCGGCCGAGCAGAGCTCGTCAGGGCCGGGCACTAATTCTCTGCTCACTTTTAAGTGACTCGGCGCTGCCGTCTGATGCAATTTGCTGCGCGGAGCTGCCACGGGCTCCAATTCCTGCCTGCTGCCTCACCATCGCTCCCCTCAGCAGGAGACTTCCCTAGGCTCAGCACAGCAGCACAAGGGGACACCGGCACGGGGCAAAGGCAGCAAAGCCCAGCGAGAAGGGAGCCAGCCCATAACCTCCCTGTTGCCAGCAGGCCTGTTCCTTGCACAAGCTCAGGGCTGCAAAAGAAAACACTTGTGTGGTTGTCCCCCTGTGCCGGCCAGGTGCTGCCGTGATGGGTCCTGTGGCAGCCCCCAGTCCTCTTTGCCTAGCAGGCTGCTGGAGCTGGGCATCGGCAGCGGCGCCACTGTCCGTGGCCGCAATGAGGGAGGCGCCCGCGCCTGAAACCCGATGCGCCCCGGGGAGGCGGCAGCGTGATGTGGGCGTTCTCGGCAGCCCCCCGGGTGGGCGGGCAGGGCGAGCAAAAAGCGCTGCTGCCCGCGGGCACCCGGCTGCCGCACGGAGGGCCATGGCACACGCCGCGCTCCGCACGCTCCTCGCGCTCCTGCCGCTGGCCACCACGCTGCAGCACCCAGGTAGGGCAGCGGGGCCAGGCGGCACGGGGGGCAGGACCGCATGTTCCCTGGGGCTGAAAGGCACAGTGCAACACTGGGACAGAAGCGGTGAGCTGCACAGAGCGTGCCAAGGCTGCCTTGGAACACACTTTTCTTGCGAAACTTCTTACCTGGGTGTGTGGCGCATCCAGCTGTGAGGGAGGGGGTCTCCGGCCGCAATGCAGGGCCAAAATTTTGGGTGCGATAGCGCACAGAGATGATGCTATAACATAGCCTGTGCTCATAGCTCCCCAAGGTGCAGAAAGGGCCGTGAAGCTGTCAGGGAGCAATTGCCATTTTCAGATTGTCACTGCTTACCTCCCTGGGGCCAGGGCAGCAAAGCCTCTGCTGCATTTGGCAGCGCCGAACGCTCGGGATGGGTTGCGGCTCTTGGGAGGTGCTGCAGCAGGTTGGAGCAGTTGCAGTTCCAACGGGCACCTCTTCCCCTGCATCACCCGATGAGTCGGTGCCACTCGCCGCATCTTCGGTGCGCCTGTGCACGGTGTCCCCTCGCGAAGCGCCCCGTGCTGTTGCAGAGGTGCCGCGGGATGGCGGGGTGCATGGTGAGCCTGTCCTGGTGCGCCTGGCCGAGCAGCTGCTGGCTCGCTACCGCCGCGGCGTGCGGCCCGTGCGCGACTGGCGCACCACCACCAACGTGGCCCTCGACGTCATGGTGTACGCCATCCTGAGCGTGGTGAGTGCCTGTCTGCCCGCTGCTGCTGCCGCTCTGGCAGGTGCCGTGGGCACGCGCCCACCCTTGCCCCTTGCTCCCGCAGGATGAGAAGAACCAGGTGGTGACCACGTACATCTGGTACCGGCAGGTGAGCGGGACGCGGGGCCGCGCCGACGTGGGCAGGACCTGGCGTGTGAGCGTGACGCGCCTGCTGTGCCGTGCGCTCCGTGTGCCCGCAGCACTGGACCGACGAGTTCCTGCAGTGGGACCCGGCGCGCTTCGACAACGTCACGCAGATCTCCCTGCCCGCTGAGAGCATCTGGGTGCCCGACATCCTCATCAACGAGTTGTGAGCGCGCAGGCCCCTCAGCTGTGCCCGCGCTCTCGCTCCCGCTGCTGCAAGCACGCGCGCGCTCCCCTCTCGCTTTGCATTCCCAGCACGGAACTGGCAGTAGCCCCGCGTCCGGTTAGCTGCAGATGGGGAAGCAGCTCGGGAGCTGGGACATTTCCAATGCTGGCGAGCCGCACGCGGCCGTAATTAGCCGCCCCGCGGCGGGGCGGGAACGCAGATATTTGGAGAAGGGCTTTGTTTGCGACGCACAATGCAGGGGCAGCTGCAGAGCGTCCGCCTCCCTCCCTCCCGCTCGCGCTGCCGGCGCTTTCGCCATCTCGCGCCGCGGCCGCCCTACAGCGGTGCCAAGGGCCACAGCGCGATGGCTCCAGCGCTACTCCCAGAGGGACCAAGAGTGCGGGGCGCTTCCCTGGGCGCGCTCCCTTCCCGACCCTTCCCCCAGCCACAGCTCTTCCCAAAGGGATCAGCAGAAGCGCAGGGCAAGCGCCCAGCTCCCGAGTGTGGCGTGGTCCTGGGGGACCCGTGCGGCTCAGGCGCCCCTTGCTCTCCACCCCTCAGCGTGGATGTGGGCAGGTCCCCCGAGATCCCCTATGTGTACGTGCAGCACCACGGAGAGGTGCGCAACCTCAAGCCCATCCAGGTGATGACCGCCTGCAGCCTCGACATCTACAGCTTCCCCTTCGACGTGCAGAACTGCTCGCTCACGTTCACCAGCTGGCTGCACCACAGTGAGTGGCCGCGGCGCGTGTGCCCCGCACGTGTCCCGTGTGCTCAGCGCTCGCCGCGCATCCCCCTCTAGAGGGCCCTCGCGCCTCGCGGATGCGCGGGCGAGCGCTCGGAGTTGCGCTGCACAGAGCGCCCCGCGCGCTCCCCTCCTCACCTCTCCGTGTCCCCAGTCCACGACATCAACCTGTCGCTGTGGCGCCCACCGGAGCTGGTCAAGGCCGACAAGAGTGTCTTCATGAACCAGGGCGAGTGGGAGCTGCTGCACGTGCTGAGCCGCATCCAGGAGTTCAGCGTCAAGGACAGCGACAGCTACGCCGAGATCAAGTTCTACGTAAGGGCCGTGTGGCCTACCCGCGGTGCATGGAGGGCCCTGGCGCTGCCGCCCACACAGTGCAGAGCCCACCGCACTCACTTCACATCCCCATCCCCATCTCCCTAAGCCCTTCCCACCTCCCCTCTGTACCGGCAGGTCGTCATCCGCAGACGTCCCCTCTTCTACACGGTCAGCCTGCTGCTCCCCAGCATCTTCTTGATGCTTACGGACCTCGTGGGTTTCTACCTACCTCCCAACAGCGGCGAGAGGGTCTCCTTCAAGATCACGCTCCTGCTCGGCTACTCCGTCTTCCTGATCATCGTGTCGGACACACTTCCTGCAACCACTATCGGCACCCCACTCATAGGTACGGCAGTGCACCCATCAGCATCAAATGGGCTTTGTGCGGTGGTAGCATGGGTTGTATCTCCCTCTGCACTGCCAGGACAGTTGCCAGGGCTGCTGCCGCCACTAATCCCTGCAGGATGGGGTGCTGCAGCTCAGAGAGGCCATGTGGCCGCGCGGGCAGGGGAGGCTGCGTGCGCATGGGGAGCCCGTGCCGTGCTCAGCCGTGCGCCTTCTTCGCAGGCGTCTACTTCGTGGTGTGCATGGCGCTGCTCGTGCTCAGCCTCACAGAGACCGTGCTCATCGTGCGCCTTGTGCACCAGCAGGACCTGCAGCCGCATGTGCCCACCTGGGTGCGGCACTGGGTGCTGGAACGCACCGCCGCGCTGCTCTGTATCCGCCACCGCAGCGAGCTGTGCCCGGGCAGGGCACGCAGCGAGAGCGCGGGTAGGGGCGGCGCGCCGGGCTCCGCGTGCAGAGCACAGAGCTCCCCTCCGACAGCCTTTGTTCCTGCAGCGCGGCCGAGCCCCTGCAGCGTGGAGGACGCCCAGGAGCCCGAGACGCCCAGTGAGGCCGGTGGCTCCGCGTGGGCGCGTGCGCTGCTGCGCGAGGTGGCTGCCGTCCGTGAGCTGCTCCGGCGGCGCGAGGAGCTGCACGCCGCGGCGCACGAGTGGCTGCAGGTGGCCTACGTGGTGGACGTGCTGCTCTTCCGCGCCTACCTGGCGGCCGTGGCGGCCTACGGCGCTACGCTGGGCGTGCTCTGGGCCGCGTGGCGCTGCGCCTGAGCGCGCCCGAGCGAGCGGCGGCGCTTCAGCACCGCGGACAGCGGCGCGCGCGGGACGTCCCGCGCTGCGCGGCTCCGCTCCCGCGCTGCCGCCGGCCTCACCCGCAGGAAAACTGCGCTGAGTGACAGCGGGGCCCGGCGCGGCCCGCGGCACCGCGCGCGCTAATGCGCTGATGGGCCCTAAGTGGCTGCCTATTGATGAGGTGTCCGGTTAAAGAGTTCGCGAGACACTAAATCAGCCCATTGATCCTGCCGGGATCGATGCTGCTACAGACCTGATCACTGCAGCGGCAATTAACACCCTCTGCAACGAGCTGCCTTCATGTAACATCAAACGCTCCAACAGACAAATCCAATGGGCGCAGTGAACCGGGCTGGCGGGGCCCTGGGCGAGGGCCCTGCAGGGCTGCGGTGCCCAACAAGTGCCCTGGGCGCTTGGCACCACTTGGGCCCCTGGTGCAGCGCGCAATGCTCCTGGCTCCCACGTGGGGAGCAGCCGCGTCCTGGCCACGGTGCCCGTCCAGCCCTGGTCGTTCCCGCTCGCCGCCCTGGAGCGCCGCAGGCAGCAGCAGCAGCCACAGGCTCCTCTCCGACAGCGCGAGCCTGCATTCCCTCTTGCAAAGACAAAAAAGAAAAAAAAATCAATAAATCTGAATCTAATCTACTAATAAAGGTTTAATGAGGACATAATGTTGATGGAACAGAGCATTGTTGCGGCGTAATCGCTCCCAGCTGCGCGCGCGGGTGCGCGCACGCACGGCCGGCCCGATACCGAGCTCCCCTGGCAGCACACGGCCGAGCGCTGCGGGATGTGCTGCTGCCCGGAGCTGGGGCCACCCCGGCAGGCCGCCCATGCCCGGAGAGCCGGTGGGACAGCTGACCAAGGGCCAGGCCGCCTCGGCGGTGCCCGCACCGGTGCCCAGCCGCCCGCCCGCGCGCAGGCCCTGAACGCTGAGCCCCTGCGTTTCATCCATCAGTGAAAAAATAAGTAACGCTGTGCATTAAGTGCTGCTAATTGCACTGTAGCTTCCACGTAATTAACGCCTAAGCGCGCGTTAATTCCTGCGCAGCAGCAGCAGCAGCAGAGCGCCGGGCGCCGCCGCGGGCTCATGCTGCGCGGCCGCGCGGGAGCCGTGCCGCCCGCGCGGCTAATGTAGTCGGTAAATAAATAGCGGAGGGCTGAAGCTCAGGGTACAGCAATCAGCTGAGAGCTACAGCGTAATTAGCACAGTGGGGTGCCGGGCGGCGCCGCGGCAGGTTTCCAGGAGCGACTTGGCTTCCATTGAGGCGAAGTTGCGCGCGCCCCGGGAAGCCTCCGCCCGCGGCGGGGCAAAGGGAGGGCAGCGGCACCCGGCCCCATCGGGCACCGCGCGGACACCGGGCAGCACGGGGACACCCCGTGCAGCCCGAGCGCGCGGCAGCGCCCACAAGCAAGCAGCGCGGCGGGCGCTGCCGGGGAAGGACGCGGCTGCTCTGCACGTACCTGCTTGCCCGCGGGCGTCTCCGAGGCGCAGGGAGGCTGGTCCTGCCGGCGGCGTCTCCCACAGGGACAGCGGGACGAGGGCACCCACGGCTCCTCGCGGCACCCGAGCGGAGCGCGGAAGAAAGGGACAGCAGGCCGAGACAACTGAAGTAACTTTATTATTTCTTCTAACTGCAGATTCAAGGTATACAACTGAACATTGCTATTTTTCTTATGAGACTTATAAATAAAAATACAAAAAATGTCCACTACAAAAAAATCTACTGTTAGTAGGATGTAAAAAATATTCTCTTTGCTATAGAAGGCACAAACTTCACTTAGTGACACATGGAGAAAAAAACCTGCAGCAGTATATTCCTTTTTATTTTTTTTCTTTCTTTCCTCTGCCAGAAACACTGAAGTTTTACAAAGAAATGCGTCTGGATCTACACAGGATGAAGGCCGACGTGGAGAGCTGCAACTAGAAGACACCACAACTTGGGATTTTTTTTCCTTTTTTCAACTTTTTCGCTAACTGCATCTGTGGCTAGAGAACAGGTAGGACTCGCAAGCAGAACTGCCAAGGAACGAACGGGACGAGGAGCCGGGAACAGAGAGGTGTACAAAAAATAGGAACCGATAATCTGCCAGAACAGAAACAAAAACTTGGGCACCTTCTAAAATGAGGCTACCAGGAGGTGCTGAGGTAGACGGAACTAGAACATCAATTAGGTCAAAACACTATTCTCAATACCGAGCAACCAGACTGGCACTTGGGCTGTCACGACATCAAGACAAGCAACGAAAGGAAGCCGCATTCGCTTGGTCCAGCACGGCGCTTGGTCCTCAGTGCTACGAGATACGTACATATAGTCGGGGACACACATGGGGCGCCACGGGCAGCTCGTCCCGCGCGCGCGGCGCGCTCGCACGACGTGCAGGGAGCGTGCGCGTGCAGGTTTCCACGCTGCCTGCCTTGCTCCCTCCTTTCCCGCAGCCCAGCCCGCGCGGGTGCCCGCTCGCACCGCGGCGCCTGCCCCGCTTTAAGGCCTTGGGGACGGGGACGTGGCCGGGGCTGCGGCAGCAGCGCGTCCCCGCGCCGCCCCTCCGTGGCGTCCTGCCCCGCCGCCTCACGCACACGCAGCTCCGTTGCAAAATAAGACACACCCGCAAGTAAAGCATGAGATGAGAACCGAAGGGACACCACAAAGGCAACACAAATATTGCAAACTGTGCTTCGCAACCGCAACACAACCCCAAACCCAAACTCAAGAGGTAGCTTTCAGAATCAACAATCCGGGCCCTGCCGCGCAGAGGCCGCGCAAAGAAACACCCATTTGGTAAAGGTAACGCTCGCGAGGGGCCACCGCCCCGCGCGCCAAAAAGCAACACGCCCCCCGCCCCCCCCCCAAATCAATAAAAGCTCATGAGGTCACAAAAAAAAACGAGGTAATTTCAAGTAAAATGTGCTAAACGCAGAAAACTTCAAACAATCACAAAAAAACAGACACAAAGCCAAAGCCACGAAGCAAAGCCACCTCTCCGCGGGCTCCTCGTGCTTGGCGCTGCTCAAAAACCTCTCGGGCATCGTCCGCGCGCCCCAGAAAAGGCAAAAAGGAAGCGCACGGGGAGCCGCCCGGCACAGGGCAGCAAGCGCGAAGGGGCTCCGCTCGGGGCTGCGTGCTCGCAAACAGACCGGCATGTGGCACGGGTGCGGAAACAGCCTTTATTGGAGCAGCGTGACTGGCAGAACCCCGGGCGTGAGCTCCCGCGCACGTGCCGCATGGGGCGGGCGCTCGGCACATCCGCTGAACTTCCCCGCGCCCAAGCAGAGATGGGAAAGGGGAGGAAAAAGAGGAATTACAGCCTTCCAAACTGCCCCTCCTTGCCAGCGTGCCAGGAGCTGCCCCCGTGCCTCGTCCCCAGTGCCCCGCGCTCAGTACAGTGCTTGGAGCGAGCGGCCCGTCTGCACACGCAGTCCTGGCGAGCCGGGGCGTGCCGGGCAGCCCGCTCCCTGTATCGGCAGCGCGCACCAGCTGCGGGAACGCGCTGCGGGGAGCGGGCCACCGGCCACGGCGTGGGACGCGCAGCCCTGCTCGCTCACCCCGTGCAGCTGGGCAGCACGCCTGAGCGCGCGGCTGCAAAGAGAGACAGGGCAGGGCTGCCGGCCACCCCGCAGCAGGTCCTGGTAACAGCAACTAAGGAGAAGCGACACAGGAGGCGGTGGAGGACGCGCGTGTTGCCCCGTGTGCCCGCGTCCCTCAGACGTAGCACAGGTACAGGTAGGTCTTCTCTATGCGCCAGTCGGTGGGGATCTCCTCGGGCTTGTGGCCCTTCATGTGCTTCTGCATGGCCGAGAGGCTGGGGCAGTACTCGAGGCAGATGGTGCACTGGTAGGGCGAGGCGCCGTTGTGCGTGCGCAGGTGCTTGATCATGGCCGAGTAGTCCCGCGAGCGCTGGTGGCACAGCTTGCACTCGAAGGGCTTCTCGCCTGCACGCAAACACAGCGAGTGCTGCGTGAGCGCCAGCGCCCACGGCCCGGGCGAGCGCGCGCGGCTCCCGAACTGCGCACAGAATCAACGCTCGCTCTGCGCACAGGCCTCTCTGCAGAGGCGGGCACTGCGCTGCGCTCCCCGCGCTGCCTGGCCCCAGGTGCCAGAGCGCACAGAGCAGCAGGATGTGGCCTCCCGGAGCGAGGCTGTGCTGGCCAGCACCTACCTGTGTGCACGCGGTAGTGGGTCTCGAGCTGGTGCTTGAGGCTGAACTTCTTGCCGCAGCCGTTGCACTCGTAGGGCTTCTCGCCGGTGTGGATGCGCTTGTGGCCCTTGAGCGTGCTCTCGTCCCGGAAGCAGCTGCCGCAGAACTCGCACTCGTATGGGTGGTCGCCTGCAAGCGAGCGCAGGGCAGCGTGTCGGGAGGTGTGCGGGGCAGCACCGCGAGGCCTCGCGCAGCGGCACACGGGCGGGCGGGCGGCACGCACAGCACCCGGCACCGCGCGCAAGGTGAGGGCTCCAGCTACTTATTTATTACAGCAGCGAAGGCAAGGACAATAAAGATAGATTGATCGTGCAGGACTTTGCTCATGAATATTTAAATATTACTGATTTGTCTTGTCACTGTAATTACAATTTCTCTGCGCTGCATATCCTACAAGCGCAGTCTATGGTAAAGAATGGCCCACTGTATTTCACTTGTCCTCCTGCAGATGTGCGGAGCTGCCAAGCGTGTAATGTTCCTCGCATTTCATACATTTTCCTCAGCTGTGAAGGCTTAAGTCATCCACAATGACCTACGTTTTTTCATTATCCCCATGTCAAACTGCACTCGTGCCTGGGCATAAATTGTCCTTCTCGTTATATACTCACATGCCTGGGCTTTCACTTCCTCCCGACAATGATATTTTACTCTCTCCCAGCTTGCTCCAAGCTCGCGGAGAGCAGCCCCGCGGCCCCAGGCGCCCTCACGGCGCGGGACCCAATGCATCAATCCTCGTGCCGCCCGGCACTGCGGCGCTGCCCTCACTGGAGCCGTGTGCGCCGGGGCAGCTCGCGGGGCTGCCGCTGCCGGGCCCTACTGCCGGTGCCGGTGCCAGACCCGGGCGGTTTGTGTGGGCGAGGGGCAGCGGGGAAGGGGCACACGGCGAGCGCGGTGCTCCCCACGTGTTCCCGCAGCGGCTGATTAGGAGCCTCTGGTGCGCAAGAGCTGCCCAAGCGGGCGCAGCAGCACTTCCCTGCGGAGAATGTCGCGGGAGAGCTGACGGGCTCATTACAGGGGCTTCTCCTCCTCCTCCTCCCCGGGGCCTCGCGGAGCGCGCGGCCGGGCGCGCGGGCCCTACCTGTGTGCGAGCGCAGGTGCCTCTTGAGCGCTGTGTGGCTGGGGAAGGTGCGGTTGCACTCGCTGCAGATGTAGCTGCGCACCCCGGCGTGCACCTCCATGTGCTGCTGCAGCGCCGCCTGCGTCTGGAAGCGCTTCCCGCAGAGCAGGCAGAACACGGCCATGTCCGTCCCTGCAAGAGAGCACAGGCCGCGCTCAGCCTCGTGCCGCACGGGCAGCCGGCGGCAGAGCCGCGGGCACCGGTGCCGCACATACTGCAGGAGAGCAGCGGGAACGCGCGGCCTCGGTGCTATCGAGCAACGCGGTTGAGTTTAGCCGCTGCTGGCTGCTCGGAGCCTGTGAGTCGCTACAGATTGCATTTTGCTCGCACATTAAGCAAATAAACGCAAGCTTCTTGAAGACATTCAAGTGTGAGGACTACGGAAATAAAATTATCTAGAAAACGCTATTAGCAACTCATTAGCAGCGGCAACATGTTCAAGGTAACCAAGAAATGCCATAAAGAGAAGCAGTGGAGGAGGGGAGCTCTCAAGGTGGTGCTGGCCGAGCCGCGGCCCTGGCCGGGCTGGGTGCTTGTGCAGGGGAGCGTGCGGAGGGCAGGAGGAGCTGGAGGGAGCGGGTGCTCTAGGGCCGCTGTCCCGCGAGGAGCGGCCCCTGCGAGCCTGTGGGGCGCAGCCACACGACACACGTGTGCAGTGAGCTGGCTGGGGCTCCGCGGTGCGGGGCCAGCTTGGCGAGCGGGGCCGCACATTGCCCCCCACGCATCTGCGGTCCCCCGGCCCCCGAACAAAACGCGCGGCGGGAGCGCGCGGGCAGCGCGGCGCAAATCCCGCGAGGTATGTGGCGCCGGCCGGCGCTTTCAGCGCGCCAGCAGGCCGGGTCAAAGGTGGCGGGGCCGGGCCCCCGCGCCGCGGCCAGCTGCGCGCCGGCCGCCCCGGCCCGCGGGACGCCGGCCCCGCTAAGCTCGCGCTAAGCGGCACCCGCTGCGGCGGCCAACAATGGGCTCCCGCGGGGCGGCCGCCGCACAAAGCCGCCGGCCCGGCGCGCGGGCCCGGAACAAATCCTCCGTGGCACCGCGGGGCCCTCATTTGTGAAACTAATTGGCCCCCGATGGAAAGCACCGCGCGCGCACGGAGGCAGCCAGACGGGGATGCTCCGGCTGCGGTGCTCGGTGCCGCGGGCACCGGCACTGGCAGCGTGTCAGGCGCGCGCCCGGCTCGCTCGCGCCTGTGCTGCGCGTGCAGCCACCTGGCAGTGTTCCAATGTGCGCCATGCCGGGCGCGCAGGGGTGACGTGGGGACGCGGGCGCTGCTGCCCGCCCAGCGGGAAACACACACGGTCCCCGCACATAGACCCCGCGCGCACCCCCAGTGGGGCAGACAACACCGCGGGAGCAGCTGCCCCACGGTGCACACGCAGGCCCAGGCCCGGGAATAGAAATCGCCCGGGTAAACGAGCGCTGGCGGCGGCGCCGCGCGGGCACAGAAAGAGGCGGCCGGATTGATGCATTTCCCTGACGTTTTAATGGTTTCGCCCCTTTTGCGGGAAGATGATTACAAATTAAGCGGCATTTAAGCGCTTTTCACTGTCAACAATCCGGCGGGGGCCGCGGCGCGGCGCACGGGGGCCATTCATTTCCACGGTAACGCGGCGAGCGGCCGCGCCGCAGGGCCCGCTCTACTGTACGCCGCACAATGCCCAGGAGCCGCCGTTAATTTCGCAGGACATTCAAAAGCAAATTAAAATAGAAAAAGCTGCGGGCACAAAGATAGGCACCGAGCGCGAGGGCAGCGGAGGTCAAGCTCGCGGAATTGAAGCCGTAGTGGCGCCGAGCAGCAGCGGGCGCGAGCGCACGGAGCGCACGGGCCGCGGTGGCCGGCGTCGCCCCCGGTCCCACGTGCGCGCACGGGGACCCCGCTCGCGTGCTGCAGAGCGGCACAAGCCATGGCGTTGCGGGCACCCAGCCCCACTCCCTGCACGTGCTGGCGGCCGCCGCGCATGCCGCGGGCCGCCAAGTTTAGCGTGCGCGCGGGCGGGCGGCCGGCGGGATAAAAGAGCCACGGCCCCTTTAAAAGGAAATATAATTTACAGTGTGCAGCCAGGCGGCCCATAGTTTCAATCTCGTTTACTACAGAGAAAACTCTGCGAGCTGTTCTCTATCCCACAAATCCGATTTAATCAGACAAGCCAGCCAGCGTGGCTTGAAGTAAAAACGGATAATTAGTAAACAGAGAGCTCCTTCAGTGCTTCATTGGCATTCGAGCCGGGCGAGTGTGTCGCATTTAAAATGCAGTCTGATGAAGTTTACAAAATCAAACCATTTGTTACTCCTATTGAAGAGGCTTCGGGCCACTTGCAATTAAATTGGAATTAGTGCTCGGAATGAGATACAGCAAATTCATACTAAAAAGGGAGCTGACTTTGAGGCATTTGACTTCGCTCTTCCCCTGCCGCCCCACGCGTGGGTGCAGGGGCGCGGGGCCGAGGGGCGGCCGGGGCGCCCCGTGCGCTCACGCAAGCAGCGCCCGCGCTCACCGAGGCCATGGCCACCCCATCGTCCTGCATGGGCATACGGGCGCCCATGTGCGCCCATAGGTGCAGGCTCTGGGTACAGCGGGGACGGCAGCCGCCGAGCAGCGCCCCGCGCTCCCCGCCGGCACCACGCAGCCCTAGGGGCGCCCGCAGCCGCGGCAGGCGAGCCAGCGCGCTAATTAACGCCTTCCTAGGCGGCAAGCTCTCCCGAGGGGGCATTTGTTTGATTATTATTATTTACTCGGCGATCCCGCGGCTTTCTTCCCGAGCGCCAGCACCACAGCAAATTAATTCTTGAAAGGCGACGCCAGCGAGAAGAGGAGGAGGAGGAGGAGGAGGAGGAGGAGGAAGAGGAGCAGGAGCTGAGGAAGGAGCTCGGGGGCAGCCCGTGCACGAGCGGAGAGCGCGCGGCCGGCGAGGCGCTGTGGCCGAGGCTGCC
>VZSG01001081.1:2296-24129 GCA_013398315.1 Nothoprocta pentlandii | reverse complement strand
TACAGGCCAAAGCGACCCTACACAAAAGTAACTGTTAAGGTAAGTTAAACCTTGTCAAGATGAACTTTCCTGCTACTTTTAATTAAAAGTTCTTTAGAATTAAAAAGGACACTATTCAGAGCGGCCTGAAAAAAAATTTCATTGACACCAGCCCGCCCCCCTCCCCTTTTTCCCAAGGAAAAGAAAAAGCTGTTTTTGTGTCTCTGCTCCCCCGGCCCTCACTGTACAAAAGGAAGCGGATTTGCAGCAAGACACATGAGATGACCCCCTGACCCCAAACTGCTGAAAAGTCCTCAATGGCATAAATACCAGATAATCAATCACATACCAGGAGGGCCGCTCCCCTGCCCTCGGCCCCGCCGCCGCCGCCGTTATGAGCGATGCACTGTAAGTGGACACCGGCGCGCTCGCCCGCTCGCCATCCGCGCCGCCTGCCCGCCGGGGGCCCCTCGCGGCATTCCTGCCCGGGGCCCGCGCGATGCTCCTGCCCCCCAACACAGCCGGCCAGCGGCACAGCGGCCGCGGGGTGCCCTGCACCCCCAAACACAGCCCCGGGGCCGTGCAGCTCGCGAGGAGCGCAGGGCCGTGCTGCGCTCGGGCGCCAGCAACGCTGCGTGCAGCTCGCGAGGGAGAAGCTGCCGCGATGCCGAGCGAGCGCCCTTCAAGGGGGAGCCACTCGGCAACTAAATTTGATAATGCTTTTGTTTGCGGGTCAGGGGTTAAATATGTTCACACTAATCCCCTTCATCTAGAGTTAACGGACAAGGAAGATTTTTCTGTAGCTGGGCAAGAGGGCTTTTCTCATCGCTCTCCAAATAGTATTTGCACAGCGAAATTAATCGCAGCCTGTGGGCCGCTGGCTGTACGTGCGGGCCCTGCGCGCTCCGGCGTCCCGTTTACGTGTTTGCGGCTTTTCTGGCGAGCCGGCCGGCGCACGCGAGCCCCCACGGCCCCCGCCGATTGCACCTCCGTGCGCCCGCACCGCTTTGAAGTCCGGCCACTTTTTGTTTCTGTTTAATTTAGAGGCTACAAAAAGGAGTGATTTGCAAGGCCGCGAGATTCCCGCTTGCAGGAATGCGCGCCCCGACTCAGATTTCAAGCACTGTCACAGAACATTACTGTCACACAAAGGGGCTCTGTGCCGCGCGCTCCGCGAGCCCCGCGCATCCGCGTGAGCTCGCGCTGCGCCACTCACCCGCCCAGCTGCTGCCACCAGCTCGCTGCTTACCCAGGTGCCAGCTCGTGGTGAGGTGGTTAGGAGGGCGCTTGGCCTCGCCCTGCACCAGAGCCTTGCCGAGGAAGCGGCGCTTTGCACAGAGAAACGGGCCGCAAGAGCATGCCGTGGGTGCAGGGCAGCAGGCCGAGCAGTGGGGCACGCCAGGGCCTGGCTGAGCAGTTTTCCTGCATTCTGGAATGCACACCAGCACACCGTTCAAGGCAGGAGGCTGGAAACAGATGGGAGGGCACAAGCGCATGCGCATACACGGTGGGGGTACAACTCAGGGCCGCCAACCTATCGGTCGCTCCTGCAGTCGCTACAAAGGCTTCTTGCCCCACAGCCCTGCGCATTGCAGGGTGTCCGCACCACTGGCACCACATACTGCGGGGGGCTCTTTCAGCAGCTCCCCCTGGGCCAGCTCCTGCTCTTCCTACCCCAGGAAATAACTGTCCACAGGCTCTGCGGTCCCGTCAAGAGGCCAGGAGCAACGCTGGGCACCCTCCCTCCACGTGCAGCACCCAAAGCTTTGCCGGACAGGGCAGTGCGGCACTGGAGGCCAGAGCTATTGCCTGAGCTTGGCGCGTGCTTCCTTCTCCCTTCATCTCCAAAATCCGAGCGTTGGATTTTGCTATTGGAGTGCACCGTGACGCGCTCCTCCTGCTTGACAGCAGCCGCGTCCGCACCCAAACTGCAGCACGTGAGGCCTGAGCCCGCAAACGCGGCACGCAGCACACAGCCAACATGGCACAAACTGGCCCCGCAGCAGCATGCACAGCCCAGCAAGAGCTTCCCGAGCACCCCTCAATCGCAGCGACTTCCCACAGACGAACGGCACGCGCTGCACACAGCAACGCGGGCTGGGCAGGAGTGGGCTGCCCCACGGCACAGCACAGCAGAGCATGCAGAAGCGAGCAAGGGGAGCACAGCCCGGCAGCCCCGTGCTCCCGCACATGCAGCTTCCCTGCTCGCGATGAAAAAGCAAGGCGTTTATGGCTCCCTGGGCTGCGCTCACACCCCATTATGGTGCAGACGGGGCAGCGCTTCCCGCAGGGGTGCAGCACACATGGTGACCCGCACACAGCATAACCGCTCTGCTTGGCCTGCAGCAGCCGGCAGGACAGTGGCAGCGATGCAAGCGCCGCGTGGGGCAGCTCCCTGTGCGAGCAGAGAGCTCCCTGCACATGAGGCAGCAACAGAACTGCACAAGGAAGCGCGTCCGTGTGCGCCAGGGCGGCCGGCAAAGGGCTGGGCACGCGGCTGCTCCGACCCCCAGCGCGGCAGCCCCCCCGGCCCCGCTCTGCTCCGCTCATCCCTGCGCTGCTCTGCCTGCCGCGCCCCCCCAGCTCACGTAGCCGGAATGAATGGGCCGGTAGAATTGCCGTTAAACACGCTTAATACTGCAGGACGTTATCTCTGTCTATGGAAAAAAAAATGCGTTCTGATAGGATTTCGCCCATCAGCTTAATCAAGCTGCTCTCTCCAAACTCTCTGGAGTACCGTGAAACAGTAATAGAAAGTCATAGGCAACCGGAGAAGATTTTATATTTGTTTCATTAAGGAAGCGCGCGGGCGGCTGGCTGCGCTGCTCGGCTAAGGGCGCGGGGCTGGCGGGGCGCAGCGCGCCCGGAGCTGCTGCTCTCTGCGAGTGAGCGGGTGTGTGGAGCGAGGGATGGGCGCACGGAGCGAGGGATGGGCGCACGGGCAGCGGGGTGGCAGCGCTGCAGGGAGCAGCGCCGGCCGCCCGCTCCGGGGACCGGCGCGGCGAGCAGCGGCATCGGCAACGGGAACGGGAGCGCGGCGCCGGCGCCCTCGCCTCCCTTTGTACCTCCGCCACCGCACTACTGTTTTGAATCTCTAAAATAATGTGACAAGTTAATGATGGCACAATTATCTAAATGTTTAACAGACATGTTATCTAAGTGAATCGGATTGCGATTCCATCCCGCTGACAATAAACATCAATGGCAGAGCAGAAAGTGATAGGCAAATTATCGCAAACCCTGCAATTTCAATGCTATTAAATTTGGAGGAATAACAGCCCCGAGGCCTGTAAACTCCGAGTAAAATAGACCCTTGTGTTTGTCCAACTATTAAATCAAAATGCTACCAACAGACCAGGAAAGGAAAAGGGGGGAAAAAACAGAGATTTATAGCTTTTCAATTTTCAGTTACACATTGGTTTCATTAAGTCCTCGCCCTTGCTCGTGCCGGCAGCGGCACCTAGGGCAGGCGGCGGCCGCGGGGAGGGAGCTGGGGCCGGCCGGGCGCGTGGGCGCGCGGGGCCGCTGCAATGCGCGGCGAGGCGGCGAGCGAGGGCGCTTCCTGCAGCGCCCGCGCGCGCCCCAACGGCTCCGGGGCTCAGGAGGAAACCCAGAGCTTCCTTCCTGCGGCCGCCGCTCCGTGGGAGCTCGGGGCATCGGGGCGGAGGAGGAGCTGCAGAAACGGCAGCTCGGGGCGGGTGGCCGCGAGCGGTGCCCGGCTGCGCTTCTGCTGCAGAGCTTGGGAGCTGCGGCCGCCACGGCGTGGGTCACGGGCCGGGCACACAGCCCAGGGCCCGGCGCCCCGGCCTCCCCCCGCACCTGCCCCGCGGCCCCGGCTCGGACGGGTGCCACGAGCAGCGCGGCTGCAACAGCCCGCGCCGGGCGACACGGTTTGCAGTGGGGAGGGCAATTACCGGGAGATTTATTAGCTGGTGCTTGGCCAGCAAACTTTCCAGATCAGATGACGTGGCCAAGCTATTGCTGTCCAGTGATGCAGCAGTTTTTATTTCTGATCGGTCATTAGAGCCGCTGGCATCAACGGGTCGCGCTGCCCACATCGAGGCCGCAGCCCCGCGGTCAAGTTTCCTCCTCAGCATCCGAGGTCAGCCATTAAGGCCCCATTTATCAGCCTTTGCTGGGTTACAACTCAAGCTCACCGCAGTTTGAACATTTCCTGATACAATGCAAGCTCCTGATACAATGCAAGCAATGGGCTGCATCCTCGCTAGGGACTGGGCCCCAACAAGGAATGGACAGATGAGCGGGAGCTGCAGGAGCCTGCGTTAAAAACGCGCAACCTGCTAACATGGAGCTGAAACGCAGAGGAAAACCAGCGCAAACACGCAGCAAAGAAGCACCCGGGCATGGCAGGCCTGGGCGGCGGGAGGATTCCCAGGCCGCGGTCCCGCACACACTGCCGCCGCCAGCACCACGCGCACGCGGAGCGGGACCTACCAGTGTGCGTCTGCCGGTGCGCGTCCAGGGCGTCTTCCTTGGAGAACTGCGCGCCGCACTGGTCGCACACGAACGCCTTGGCGCCCGCTGCAAGGCAAGGGGAGAGGCTCGTTAGCGAGCAGCTCGCAGCGGGCACCGTGCGCCACAGGGCTCCATGCTGCCGCCCATTGCCGCCGCGGCTGCCACGCTTGCCCCAGGAAGGCCTAGCGTCCCAACCGCCGTGCCCCTTCCCAAAGGGAGCGCGCCGGAGCCGGCGGCACGGCAGCCGCTGCAGCAGTGGTACCCTCTGCAAGTGCACAGATTGTGAATGTGGCGCTCTGAAAACGGCAATTTGGGCAGGGAAGGGGCCAAGCATTTCGCTGCCCATGCACAGCCGCAGGAGGCAGCCCCCCGACCTAATCCCCGTGTTGTGTTAGCTCCAAATAATAGTGTCGCGCAGCGGCCCGCTATTGACACTCGCGCGCTCCTTCGCACCAGGAGCAGCTCGCCAGCGAGAAATTAAATATTTGCTTTTTACAAAATCATTAGACATCTGAGCGTTTCAGCGGGGCAGCAAGCGATGTCTCGGTGCCGCTCCCCTGCGGCCGCTGCGGCGGTGCCCACGGGCGCGCTCGGCGCGGGCGCTTCTCGGAAGCGCCCTATCGCCATGCGCCGCACAGGTCACCGGTGCCGCTCGCACCGGGGAAAAACAGGATGTCTAGCAGCAGATAAGGAGCTCGCAGATAAAAATAGATTAACAATGTACGCGCGCCCGGAGCTCGCAGAGCCGGGACAGCGCCGCGCGCACCGCCACATCGCAGTGCTTGATTCCTCGCTCGCTGTGAGGGAGGCAGCGCGATGCGGCGGCGGCACAGCGGGCACCGGGCACCATGGAGCTGCCTCTCCTGCCTGCACCGACAGCCACGAGCAGAGGGGCTGCCTCGCAGCCCCGCGCCCGCCGCGCTGGGCACCGAGACGGGGCGCTCCAGGAAGCGCCTTCGCCTTTAAATCCTCCTCGTGACGGCCGCCTCACGGGCAAAAATATTTGGCAGCAGTGAAATTAAAAGTGATAAATTTTCTCGCCAAGCTGTGATCGATAATAGAGGTCTCATCTGTTAATCAATAAGACAGTCTGCCTGTTTACTGTGCATAGGCCGTTGCCTCGCCGTGCCGGCGCGGGGGGACGGCGGGCGGGCAGGCGGGCAGCGCTGCCACGCGCGGTGCCGCCGGCAGGAGCCGCGGCCGCAGCGCCTGCACGCAGCGCCAGCACGCGGCGCGCTCGCCAGCATCCCCGGCGGGAGGAGGCGAAACATTCCTCGCGATTTTAAAATAAACATCTTGGCTGTTCCGATGAGATATGCACGCGCGGTTACATAAGGAAGTACAGCGTGTACCAAAACAGCGTCCCCAAAAAAGCATGAGCTGTCAGAACAATGCGTCCCGGCGCGGGGCACTCTGCAGCCCGCCCCGCTGTACAGTTTTATTTACAGTACCTCTTATCAGCGAGGGAACAGCGCGCGGCTGCCAATTTCCAAAGGCCAGCACTGCGTGTTCCCTCGCTCGAGTGGCCGCGCGGCGCGGGCGGGCGCTGCGCGGCAGGAGCGCGCGGCCCGGCACCGCCGGCATTCCTGCCCCGCGCTCCCGCGCTCCTTCGCTCGCGCACCCGCGGCCGCTGCGAGGTTAATTTTACTACGTGACTCACCGGGAAAAATGTCATCCAGCATCGCGGCTTATTATAACCGGCTTGGCGAAAACACTCGCTTGTTTACCGAGGAGAGCGGGAGCCTGCGCAGAGCGAGACGTGCAGGGCTCTGCCATGGCCCTTGTGCCGCCGCTGCCGCCTTTCTCCTGTCTCCCCCTTTCCCTTCTCCTAAGGCTCCTTTCAGGCTCTCCCCTTCACTGCATTAAACAGAGCAGAAGCTCCCTCTCACCCTCACGGGGCTGGTACAGGCTCCCGTGCGCCTGTGATGCACAACGGGGCCACGCTGTGGGGCACCCGTGGGCACCGGTGCTCTGCAGCAAAGCCCTGCCCCATGGCAGCTTAAAGCGTGGGCTCCCCGGCTCAAAGTCTGCGCTCTGCTGCCTGTGCTCCTAAGCGAGCCGGACAGGATCCCAGCGCCTTGCGGCAGCTACACGGACAGAGAGAAATGTCCTCCCCGAGGCGGACGCCCCTGTCCCGTGAGCAGCCCCCACAGCGCCCAGGGCACCTCGCAGAGGGTGTCGATGGGGACGCCAGTGTTGACAGCCCCATTATGCCCCTTCCCTGCCGCAGTGCGAGCACACCGCCGGGGTGCTGCGAAGGGCGTCCCGTGCCACCCGGCACCGGGCACCCATCGCCCATGGGCCGTGCCGACCGCCGCAGCCCGCAGCGGGCAACTGAGGGAGAGCGCGGAAAAATATGGATTGGAAACATGGCCGAGGAAATTTATGCACTGTCGTCGCTTTACTACCTAATTAATTCAGTAATTTCACAAACAATTTTATTTATGTTCCATTTACCACATCAAAAGTGCAAAGAGGAAAAAAAACCCAAACCCGCCGTGATGCTAAAATAATACCTCGAGGCATCTCTTTTCAATCAGCAGAGAGAATGAAAGGGGCCGAGGCGGCGGCGAGCGCGGCCGCTGCCTGCCCAATCTCTCTCGGGCAGACCACCAGCTCGCGGAGAGGGAAAACAGCCGCGGCCTCCGCGAGTGCCTTCCTGGCTGCCGAAAACAGAGCTTGTCAAAAAAAACAAATCCATAATGGCCCGAGGCTCCTCTCCAATCTATTTTCTGCTCAGCTGGTTTTAAATGAAGTTATTATGAGTCATTAAAACACCCGCAAGCCTGTGGAAGTCAGCCAATTACAATTTTAAATTTAGCCCGTTCTCTACCCCGATCTCTTGTTTTCTGCCGTTGCCCGCATAAAGCCTCCTCGCCCGCTCGATTAGGAGTGTTGTTGTTATCGCTGCCCTCCTCCCCGGCCGCAGCCGTGCGCTCTGCTCCGCTCTGCTTCGCACCGGGCCGGGCGCGCGGGGCGCAGGCGGCAGGGCCCAGGGCGAGGGGCGCGCGGGCAACGTGGGCAGAGGCCACCGCGGCCGCCGCCGCCGCTGGGACCTTTGCCCGGGGCCAGGCGGGCACCACAGGTCACGCGCGCTCGCCCAGGGGTTGAACGGCCGCGGTGCCGCGCGCCGCGCTGGCCATCGTGGTGCCACCGCTGCCACGTACCGAGGGGACGCTCGCCTGGGGACACGGGTGCCCGAGGCAGCTCGCAAGCCCCCACAACGCCAGCCCTGCGGCCCTAGGGACAGAACAGCAGCACAGGGGCGGTGGGGCTCAGGTGGCAGCGCCCGGGCAGGAGGGCGCTCGGCTGGGCCCCGATCCGGGCACCTCTGCCCCAAGTGCCGCGTCCCTCCGCGCCAGGAACAGGCGCCCCGAGAGCCGCCTCTCCGAGGGAAAAAATGACAAGCGCAGCCCCGAAGGCGGCCGCCCGTGTTCTGCTCAGAAAGCACACAGTGTACTATACAGCCCATAAAACTCCGAACAGCCTCCAGACACTTCTGCAATCGTCCTCCATCAAAACACTTTGTCTTGCATACAAAAATAAGCGCCAGCGCCGCGCGGAATACCAAATCAGCCCATTACAGTAGGCGCAGGCTGCTCCTTAGCAACGAGGGGGCTTTAAAGCCGCGATGCTCTACAGGAAACAAAATCTGTCAAGCCTGTTGGGCAAATGATAAACATTAGCAGTATTAAAAAACACAAAAGCCATGGAAATGGTGCGAGTGCGGCGCGGGGGGGCCGCTGGGGCCCGTGCCCGTGCCCGGGCCGTGCAGGGGGCCGTGTCCGGCCCGCGGAGCGCGCGGGGGAGCGCGTGGGGCGGCCGGCCCTGCTCGCCAACGTGGGCAGCCCCGAGCCGCGAGGGGAAGCGGCGCCGGGCGCCCGGCAAACGCCTTCCCCAGGTAACGGGGGGAACGGGCGCTGGCTCCGCGTCCGCAGCTGGCTCCAGGACGGCAGCCAGAACGGGAGCTCACAGCGCAGCGCGGCGCGTTCTGCTGCACTGGGGGGGCCCGGCGGCCGGGGGGGGCGATGTATTTTTCATCAGCCAGTGTATAATTTATAAACAGCATTAAACAGTTTTTGTTTTCCTTTTCCCCCTCTCCGGTGTCTGAGGGCTGGCCGGCAGTCAAGCCTGCATTAATTTCTGCTTTGGGTACAGTGTGTTCTTGGATGCACATCTGCGAGTGATCATAAACTCTCTGGAATGCTGGCAGAACATCCAGACCTGCCGGCAAGCCGGTGACATCACTCTGGGAATAAGTTTGGGAGGGCGGCCAGCGCGGGGGAAGGGCGCGGGGGGAGGCCGCGGGCGCCCCGTGGAGCCTTTGCCGCCCGGCGCGGCGCGGGGCACCCGTGGGCGCTGCCGCCTGCCACGCTCGCTCATGGCCTGTTGGTGTCCTGGGGAGCAGCCCGCACCATCGCGCAGCATGAGCCTGGCGGCTCTGCGGCGATCGCAGGGCGAGGGAGCTGGAGCCACGAGCAGAGCACGCAGGGGGACCCACGTGTGCCCGTGCCGAGGGCTGCTCAGACCCACGGGTATCTCACAGCAGTGGACTGCTGGTAGCACCCAGTGGGTGCCCCGCAGCCCGGGCACTGAGCAAACCTGTGTGCACACTGCCCAGTCCTGCTCAGCCCGCGCCGGGGGCGCGGAGCGGAGCAAAGGTCTGCGTCCCTAAACCCCGCGGGCACTGGGGCTGTTTTGAAGCAGCGCTCGCCTGCGCCGCGCCCGAGCGGAGGGGAAAAGCTCCCTGCGCGCGATGACGAGCTTGGCTTGGCGCGCACTGTACATACTGTACCCGCAGTACTGGCAGCCGGCCAGGCGCGGGCGCCCGGCCAGAGCCACAATAACAAACACAAGGCGCGCGCGGGGCCGGGGCGCGCGCCCGGGTGCGCCGAGGCTCCCCGCGAGCAGGGACGGTGCCCTGTGCATGGCAACGGTGGCACCTACCCAGGCTCCTGCTGCACCCACCACAGGCACCTCGGGCCGTGCAAGGGTGCGGAGCACCCTGCGCTCACCGCAGCCCACGTGCCACCCTTCTGCATCTTTTAATTAAGGGCCCTGGATAATTTGGAGCTGGGAGCTGGATTCATTAGGCAGAGGGTTCCTCGCTCCGCCAGAGCTTTGCACAAGAAAGCAGCCGGGCGCTCGCACACAAGCGCTGCCACAGTGGCGGCCGGGCACGCGAGCGACACGGAGCGAAGGAGGTGCCCGTCCGGGCCGCGCGCAGGAGGGAGGGCATGTCCGGCGCTGCACAACAAGCACCGCGCGGCACGCGGAGTTTGTTATTCCAAGCAGCTTAGCCCAGAAAACATTCCTCCAATTAAAGAATGGAAAACAAACGGGGAAAGCAAACGCGGGCGGCGGGCAGCGGGGCGGGAGCCCGCAGGGAAGCGCCGCCCGCGAGCCGAAGCGTGGGCACCTCCGCGCGCGCTCGCCACGTACCTGAGTGAGCCAGTAAGTGCATCCGCAGCCGCAAGCTGTCCAGAAAGCGCTTCCCGCACAGCTCGCAGCCGTACGTCTTCATGGCGCTGTGCAGCTTCCTGCAGGGCAAAGGGAGACGGGTTAGCGCTGCCGCTCGCAGGGCTGCCCGCGAGTGCTCCGCGCCCGCACGATCCCTGCGCACTCCCCACACGCTTCCCTGCACGCGCCATCAGCGCCGGGTGCAACAGGCAGCACAGGGCACAGCCACACGCCGGGGGCTCTTAGCCCCCTGAGCTGTTGGGAGGCCGAAAGGCCAGCAGAAACCGGGGACAGAGCCCCTCTCTTTCCGCTCGGAGCCTCCCTGTGTAACGGAGTTATTAGCGGAGCTTGTCCGGATCTCCCTGTGTCAGAGCAGAGGATTTAGAGCCCTGCACAAATCCAGGCCAAGAGGGTTTACACTCTGAGGGCTTTATCTGCCCTGCGGAAACAAAGTCCCCCCCCAGGCTCCTGGTGGGTCTCCACTGCAGGAAGCCACCTGCACGAGGGCAATCCCCTCGTTTCGCGTTGTTCCTCGCGGACAGGCCCGTCCGTGCGGCGCAGGGCGAGGGCCCGGCCCCGCGCGGCAGCGAGCGGAGCATCCGCGTCCTCCGCGGCGCTCGCCGCTTCACGGCGGCCCGGCAAACTGCTCGCTTGCCCACAGGAAAACCCGCCCGGTCCCGCACAGCGAGCGCTCACAGCCTGCCCGTTGCTTTGCGGCACGCGCCCTCGCCGCGTGCTCTATTCACCGTCTCGCTATCACCAAATTTGCAGCGGGAACAACAGTGTTCCATTCGACGCCAGCTTGTAGGACCATCTTATCGCTGCCAATCTCATCCGGCCTCTTTCAACAGGGTCTTAAAACGCTTTATCTGCCGGGCTCCTGTGAGCAAAATATGATTGAAATGTTCTATTGCTGCCCGCTGGATTAAGGAGCCGGTGCAACGCGGCACACAACGCCGGCAGATGTAAGCAAGGTATTAGAGCTGCTCGCACTGCTGAGATCCAAGGGGAAGGATCGATACACGGTGCCGCCGCTTGCCTCAAGTTTGCCTTCAAAGCCGGGGAGGACAAGGCACACAAGATTAGACCCCTGAAAGACATCCAGCCTTTCGGCATCCCCGGGGCCAAAGGGGCTGCACTCGCCCAGCCTGCTGCTAACACCAAGGCCCTGGGAGCTGTCCTGGGAGCGAGCAGGGGGAAAGGGAAGCGCAGCACCGGGGCAAGATGGGTGGCCGCCCTGCGCCGCCAGCGCATCCCGCCCAGCCCGGTGCCACCGCGCGCTCCCAGCGCACCTGACTACCTTTAAGTATATATTTTTCCCCTCAAATAGACTGAATGCAATGGTTAGGAAATTTGACAGAAAACTATTCTGAGCCATTTATTGCCTTAATACGCACCTTTGTCCAACAGGCAGTTTTGACAAGAGCGATAAATTCCAAATTTATGTCAACAGAGCATATGTTGAACACCTCATTTCTGAGCTAAAGCGGCATGCTGCCCCATAAATCACCGTTCTGTTTGAAATGAAAGTAGATTACAGGCCTGTGTTATTGAGCAGTTAGAGCTATAGTCGTATAAATCAGAACTTTTAACTCTAGGCGATCCGCGGCGCAATTAACTGAGGGGCACTTTGTCATTCCCGGGCTCGCGCGGACCCAGCAGGACGCCCAGGAAGGGTAGGAAAGGGGGACACCCGCGCGGGCAGCACGGCCGGCTCCGAGCCCACCGACCCACGCATGGAGAGGAGCAAAAGGCACGAGGAGCCCCGCGCTCGAGGGGTAGCACCCGGGACCCCCACACCCGGAGCACCTGCCCACGACGCCACTTCTCAGGAAGGAAGGGGGCCCAGGGTCCTTTATTTCTGGGCAGGTAATGGGGCAATTCAATGCAGCTGCCTGCCAGGGTGCCCTCGCAAGGAGCAGCACCTGGGCCCGTCGGCCCCGGCCCGCTCGCGGTGCCTTTCACCGGCGGGCCGGCCCGCGGCCCTCCGTGCCATCTGGAAGGTTACCACCCTCGTAAGTAGCAGCACTATAAAAAGATTCAGGCTCTAAGTATTTCCTTTCCTATAAAATATTCATTGCCGTGCGCGAGAGCCAAGGAGCAGAAACCTCAAGCATTTCTAACTTTGTACTGCAGTAATAACAGAGTTTTATAGGAGCCTTCTGATTTTATTTATATCAGGCTATAAATACGTTGCTCCGTCCGATGGAGTGCGGGGCGGACAGGCGCCCTTGCCGGCGCGCTGGATGCGCGGGCGGCAAAGCTGGGTGCCCGCAACGCGCCCGCCCGCAAGGGCGCTGGTGCTGGCGCACGCGGCAGGGCGCAGCTGGCGCCGGTGCTGCCGAGCGCCTCCCTTGCCTCTCATCAAGGGACGCGCGGCGTTCGCCCTCCCGCCTCCCCAAGTCAGTATGAAAATCAATTCGTGCGCTGATACGTTTTATCGAGATACACGCGGCGATGCCACATTTCATTTACAGCGCAGATGCCGCGGGAAGACAAGGTCACCGGCTGCACAAGCGCCGGCACAAACCGCATGAGACATCGTCCGCAAATGGAAAAGGGAGCGAAACGGAGAGCAGGGATAAGGACGGAGCCGAGGGTGCGCGCTGGGGCCGCCCCGCAGGGCTCCCGCTCCCAAGGGCCAAGGCGAGGGCGAGGGGAGCCTGGAGCCCGAGGGTGGCCCTGTTTGAGGGGACGTCCCGCGAAGGAACCCGGCACTGGGCAGAGGCGCTCTCGGGCCGCAGCGTGCGCAGCCAGGGGTTAACACGCCCCGCGGCCGCGGCGAATAGCGCGCACAGCGCGCGCTGCCGCTGCGGCCCGCAGCGCCCTGCCCGCTCCTTGGGCATCTGCTGACACTGACGCGCTGAAAAATAAGCGGAGAGTGTTTGCGAGCGCTGGTTACACTGACCCTGCAGGGCCGCGCTTGGCACCGCGCTTGTTTTGACTCGTAAGTTGAGCAAACATGACATGCGTGTCAGAGGTGTCAAAGAGACCGGCAGCAACTTATTTTTCCAAGCCCGAACTTTACACGGGAAAGCAAAGTGCCCTTACAGCGAATACATCTGCCGCAGCAGCGCGGCCGCTCTTCCCATGTTTTGATTCCTAATTCAGAAATAATAAGCGGTTCAGGGAGTCCAAGTTTAAAAATACCTCCCTCAGCTGCTCTCGCTCGCAGCATGGAGCTGGAGCCGCGGCCCGCGGCGCTCGTGCCCGCGCGCAGGGCCGGTGCATGGTGCCGCGGCCACGCGCCCCGGAGCCGCCGCTCGGGGACATGCCGCGGGAGCGCTCGCGCCTCCTGCCAAGCGGCACCCCTGAGCACGGCCAGTTTTATAAGGCAATCAAATATGCAAGAGATTCCGCAAACTAATTTCAGGAACACACCTGGGGTCCTCTGATAATGTCGGTGGTGCCTGCGCAGCGCAAGGATTAACATTTCATAGAGTCATGATTTCATCAGCCACTAAACTACAAAGGATTAATTAACAGCCAGGCAAGAGCTCCTGGGCTCCGAGTACAGTCTTAAGGAAATATCTATCTCTGCTCGCCAGATGTCAGCGCACATCCGCGCAGCGCTTTGATGCGCGCGCTCCGCGCCCCGCGCGGCTCCGAGCGCGGGCAGGGCTCCGCGCGCTGGAGGCCCCGCGGGTAGCGCACGTGCCACGGCGCGAGCCGGTGCACGGTGCAGCGAGGCCTCCGAGCGCGCAGAGCTGCACGGCACGGAGGCTGCCCACAGCACCCGCGCCTTGGGGCGCTTGCCGGGGAGCTGGCACCGCGCCGGGCGCACACCGCGCGCTTCCCGGAGCACCCAGCCGTCCTGGCCCTGCCCTTCATGGCCCTCGTGCGACCAGCGCGCTTGGGAGCGGCCCCCCTCCCCTACAGGCACAACAGGTTCCATGCAAATTCCCAAGCTTTTAAATTATACTGGTAATGAAAGCAAATAAAGGCAGTTAAAAGGCAATTTGCTCAATTGGTGCTAATATTTACGCACAGCATGCGCAAGAAGCAAGATCCGAGCAGGCACTTTTTCCCCAAGAAAACTTTTGGTGGCGCCTGCTCGGCGGGCAGCACGCGAGGCGCGCGGGCCCCGGGCACGGCGCGCACCGCCTCCCCATGCCCTGCGCTCCTGCGCTTTCAAAGCAGCGCTGCCCCTGAATGAGAACTTGGTTTCTAATGGTTGGAAATATTTTGTACACTCTGCTGCTCCCTCTGTATCCCTTTGTCGGGGCCGCGGGCGCCGCGCTAAAGCGCGCACCAAAAGACCATCTGTAGGCACCGTCTTTACAGAGGGGTTTAAAGAGGGGGATGAATGAGCGCAGGAATTAATGAATGATAAAGCCGTATGGTCTCAGTCAGCCTCCTACGCCTCCGTGCCGCATTCAAACCCTCCCAGCCTTCTGCCACAAAGAGAGGTTTCTAAGCTACAAAAGGGGGGAAGCAGAAGAAAGTGTCTGTGTGTGTCTGTGTGCGGGTGTGCGCGCGAGCAGACCCAGCAACTTGCCTCTAAGTTCCCTGCAGCTCCCTGCGCGGCGGCCTTGGGGAAAAAGGGTCCTGCTCCCTCGATGCCAAGAGCAAAGCGGGGTTCCTCAGTGCCGGGACCACCGGCCTCGCGCAGGGTCGGGCACAATCACAAAGGCCGCTTGCTGGTGAACAGCAGGAGCGCTCCGCGGAGCAACGCGCCCGGCAAACGGGAAGGCTGGCGCGGGGCGGCAGCGAGCTCGGAGGCCCTGCTTGGCCAAGGAACCGGGTAAGGATGGGGCAATCTGCGCCACCCAGCAAGGACAAGGACTCGGAGGAGGAGGCAAGGGAAAGGGTGCCCAAGGCCCAGAGCTCGCCCGTGTGCACAAGTCATCACAAGCAGCACAAGCGTGAGGAACGCACGGCCGGCATGGGGGCAGCTCGTGCTGCCGCTGCCTGGCCGGGCCTCCTCCCCCGGCCATTTGGTACGGATTAGAGGCCTCCATTAAGAGCTCACAAACCTTAAAAGGCCCTAATGGGCTTTTTGAGGAAGGGGTCGCAGCGAGGCTGCGCTCTGTCCATTACAGAGCGGCTCCATAAGGCGCCCCGAGCCCGTGCGCGCCCGCACCGCTTCCCGGCGCTGCCACGGAGCAGGCGCAGCTGGCGAGGTCGAGCACGCGGGCACACGCGGCCGGGACGAGGTAGCAGAGGGCAGGGCAGGGCGTGTGGCACCGTGAGGTGCAGCGACGGGAGGCGGCACGACGGGCAGTGCCAGCTCTGTGGCCCCTTCGGCACCGCCCCGCGCCACCGCCCGCAGCGCGGGCTGGGCACCGCGCGCGCCGCGCTGCAGCGCCACTTTTATTTTAAAAGCCGTCATGTGTAAAGCATTAGTGGTTTTGAAATTGCATTCTTGAGGTAATTAAATGGACAATCTTTTAGACATAAAAAGTGAAAGAAAGCAATTAAAAGCTAAGCGGGGAGGAAGGGCGCGTGCGGCGCGGCGCGCTGCCCGTTCCCCTCGCGCGCGCCCTGGGACGCAAGCACCTCTCCAGCACGCTGAGCGCGCCCGGCGCAGGGAGACCCGGCCCTCAGAGACCCTGCAAGGCCAAACCCGCCCGCCGAGCGGCCCAGGAGGCACCCCGGCCCCGCCAGGGGCCTCCTCTGCCTGGACGGGTGCGAGGAGCAGCAGCCACTATCTCAGCGCTCCAAGCGCCCGACCTTCAGTTTTAGGCCGGAGGTAAAGTTCACCGTTGATTAGAGGCGCCCTAATCTGCTCCTAATCACCGCTATCGCCCGCTCCATCTTGCAGGAGGAGGTCGCATGCTCTGCGCAAGCCTTGCAAGCCGCGTCTGCGCCGCCGCACCTCCCCTGTCCCGCCTGTCCTGACGGCCGCGCGCCCGTCGCGGCCGCTCCGGAGCAGAGGCCCCCAGCCCGCTCCTCCTTGGCGGTGCGCGCGGGGCGCACGGATCAATGGCCGGCGCTCACCGAGGCCGCGAGCCTCCGGAGCGCGGCCTCGGCAAACAGAGCATTGCTCAAGTGCTCGGCAGGCAGGTGTCATAAACAAGCAGGCACATGGCAAACATATTGATTTCCTGGCCCTTATCGCGCAGCAACCAGTGCTCAGTTACCAGGCTACTTTAATATGTAATTTACTGCAAGGAGGGCGGGCTCGGCCGAGGGTGCCTGAAATATTTACGGGAGCGGCGCGGGGCCGGGCGCCCGCACGTGCACGCACTCGGCCCGCCGCACCGCGGCGCGCAGGCCTGGCCCCACGCTCCGGTTGTTGCCTCCAGTGCTCCTTAGGCTCCTCAGAGCGCTAAAGAGGAGCCGGGGCACCACAAGGAGCTGCTCACGATTAAACTGCTACTGCGACCGTGTAGGTGATGAGGAAACGGCCCGGCTTCCCCGGCTGCGCACGCGCCCGCTCCCTCTCTGCCCAGACGGAGCACGCGGGAAGGGTCCGTGCGCAGCCATCCCGTGCGCCGTGACGCCGGCCGGCCCTGCGCACCGGGAGCGCTGGCGCTGCATCCCTGCACCGCCCTCGGCGCTGCCTGCAGCGTGCCCGTCCTGCCGCGCGCCCGTCCCGCCGCGCAGCTCCCGGCGCTGCAGCCAGCGCAGCGCTCGCACGCGGCCCTCTGGGTGCAGCGCCTTGCAGCAGATCTCGCGGAATTTACAAGATAAATACTGGTAATTTGATTCTTATCTTCCTCAAATCCAATTCGAAGCCAATTCTGGGTAAAAGGACACTAATTACAGCCTACAGGGAAAGAAAAGGTAACCTATCAGCGACAACACACTCGAAACGTTTACCAGGGGCTGGGACGCGCAGAAGTCAAACAGATTGCGAGGCCGCCCCTGCAAGGACGAGGCTCTGCCACGGGCAAGTTGCGCGCTGGGTCCCGCGCTGCCCGTGGCGCTGCCCTGTGTGAACCGCCGCACGCTTTGCTCCCTGCTTCCCCCGCAGCTGCGGCCAGGAGCGCGCGGCCTCTCCGTGCACACAGGCGCAGGGTGCAGCGAGCAGCCGGCCCCGGGCACAGACACGCGAGCTTGGGGCTCATGCACGGGCACCAGCGCAGGGCAACCGGCGCGGCGCCCCTTCCCGCGCATCCATGTTCACTCATCCCACAAGGGTAGCGGTGTCACGTCGTGCCCATGGGCCCGGAGCCCCGTCCGGGAGCCAGGGTGCACGCAGCGCCACGCAAGACGCTCCCAGCTTTATGCAGCCGCCCGGGCAGGCTGCATAACGCCCAAGGTCTAACTGAGCGCCCCAGTGCGTGCAGAGCAGGGGGAAACGAGGGGCCGGCGTGCAGGGCAAACCACAGCGCAGTGAGTAGCGCAGCGAGCAGCTTCTGTGCAGCAGCCGTGGCTCTGCCTGCAGCCCCTGTGGGAGTCCTGGGTGAGGGGGACGTGTCCCTTGGGCTGGGGCCTCCAGCGACCATGCCAGGCCCAAATATCACCCTAAGGACCGCGCGGGAAAGCACGGCCTGCCCTGCCATGAGGCCTGTCTGCACAGACACAGAGGGACGAGGCGCCTGCAGCAACAGGTGCAGGGATCAATAGGCGCCGCGGACGCTGCATCCCCAAAGGCGACGCCGGCTCATCAGCGCTCCCTGCGAGGGTGCTGCCGTGGGTGGCGCACCAGGGAGCCTTTCCCCCGAGCGCTCGCTCGGGCTGCGGTTCAACCTCATTTCCTCGAAGTGCCGCGCTCGGAGGCCCCTTGCACACTCCAAAGGCAGCGTGAGCTGCCCCGGAGCTCTGTGGAGGGCAATGCGCACGCCAGGCACCATGGCTGCGGCACCATGCTCCTGAAGCGAAGCGGCTCTTGGGGCAGGGGCGCCCGCGCAGCGGCAACGAGGGCTGCGCTGGAGTTGCGTGTGTCGCCCGCAGCCCCGGTGCCACCCTGAGCGGCTGCCCACGGCACCCTCCTTCCGCGTAGGCCGTCGGGGGAAGCGGTCTGGGGTTTGGCGGGTGCAGGAGCGCGGGCGTTGTTTTCCACTTGCACATTCGTGCCGGCTTTGTAGGTCACCGAAGCGAGCGCAGGTATGAGCGCGCCCCAGGTAGGCGCAGCCCGTGCAGCCGCTTGTGGCCTCGCTTGGCCAAGAGTGCGCCGGCCAAGCGCCACCCGGATGAGGAAGGTCAATGGGAAAGCAAGCTAGCACAGTGGGACACCTTGCCAGCCATAATCTCCTTAGAAGCAGCTAAGGGCACGCCAGCGAAAACGGCACAGGGCGCACTGGTCCGCACACACGAGGCTGGGCCGGAGCGGGGTGCTCCGCTCGCCACCGCGCCTGGCTGCCCGCAGGGGCAGGGAGCTGGGGCGCCCTCGCCCCACAGCCCCCGGGCACCCCCAGCACAGCGGGCGCCGCAGCAGGCGCTCGGGGAAGGGAGAGGCGCGGGGCACCGCCACGCAGGGCAGGAAGGGCCCGCGCTGCGTGAGCGGCACGGCAGGGCCGGCCCGGCGCGCAGCCCGCGCGCGCGGGGGGAGCCTGACACAAGGCAGGGCCGCGCGCAATGGAAGAGGCTAATTTACACAGGAAGCGAGCACTTACCGGGCCCTTCATCCCAACACACAAAACCCTGGGCCATATCTGGAAGCAATTACAGCCAGTTAACGTGATCTGCCTGCCACTAAAATTAACTGCAAACAGAAATATTTTTCACTTCGGCAACAGGAGATGCCGTGGCCCCGTGTTTGGCTGCCGGGAAATATTTAGTAATTACTCATTTAAAGCCCCTCTTGAAGCTGTCAAGGGGGGAGACGGGCAAAAAGTGAAAAAAAAAAAAAAAACAAAAGAAGGCAAGAAGGAGCCGAGCATGTAGGATCAGTCCAAGCAAACTGCAACAGTGCTGAACCCTGGGGAAGTGGCGAGCGAGGTGGCGCCGACACCTCGCCAGGAGCCCCTGGCACCGCTCGGCACCCGCACGGGCAGGAAGAGCAGTGCGCGCGTGGGTTGATGCCATCAGGCCCAGCACGCCGCAGCCGCGCGCGCCGCTTTTCCAGTGATAAGCGCCGCTTTCACCCACGCCCCTGTCAGCTCACGGCGCGGTGCGGGGGGCTGCGCACGGGGCATGGAAACGGTTACGCGCCCGGCGCACTGGGCACGAGGCCATGGCAAAGCCCTGGGCGCCGCGACGAGAAGCAGAGCGCGCCCCAAATGCCTGGCATCCTGCGCGGCCCCGGGGAGCACGCGGGGTCAGCGCACGGCCCGCGGCGTGGCCCTCATTTCCGGCGCGGGGCGAGCTCTGCGGCCCGGCCGCCGCGCGCCCTGCTTCGCATTAGCCGCTCAGGGCGCCAGGTGCCACTAATAAGTGAGAAACTGGAGCTGCCCCCTTGTCTCCCGAACTCTGGAAACAATCACGGGCGGCGCGCGGGGGCTCCCCCCGGCCTCCGCTCGCCGGCCAGGGTGGGAGGACGGGGCCCCGGTGCCTGCCCCGCGTGGTTGGGCAAGCGCTGCTGCAGCCACGCCACCCACTCCACCACGTCCAGGGCACTGGTGCCGCGCGCGGTGCTGGGCTGTCCGCGACGTGCCCAGCCTCGGGCAGGGCGCTGAGCTTGCCCTCATCCAGCAGCATCCCGCTTATGGCAGCGAGCCCCTCGGGAGCCCAGCGCTGCACTTCCCGGGGCCGCCAGGAAACCTCTCCTTGAAGCGAAGCAGAGCCAGCAGCCCCGTTCACGCTCCTTCAGCCAGAGCGAGCGCACTCAGCGGGGCGGCGCGCGGAGCGGTGAGCGTTTCAGGGCGCCTGCCAGGCAGCCTGCACCGCACGGGCGCAGCCCCGCAGATGCGGCACCGCTGTGCCAGAGCCCCTCATTTCCACCGCGTGTTGCGCCGCACCGCACGCACCGTCACCGCAGAGCTGCCCTGCGCACAACCGGCCCCGCGCCGACGGGGGTTTTCATTGCGTTCCTCAGACTGCCGCCCGGCATCTCTCGCCACAGGCTCAAGCCCCCGGGAGAGACGCAGCTCAGCGGCTCCGGCTGCAAAGTTTCACGGCAGCGGCGCCCGCTCCGACGGCGAGCACAGCAGCAAAGTTTGCCGCCGGCTGCACCGCGGGGGAGCGCGCGGAGCCCTGTGCTCACTCACAGCGCGCGGCTCGCTGAAGCGCACGGCCACCCCGCGCGTGCCGCAAGCAGGGAGCCGCGGCTGCCGCGCAGCTACACGTGGCGCGTGCGGGGCACGGGGCGCACGGTCCCTGCACAGCTCCGTGCTGGCCCTCGCAGCGCGCTCCGCGTTAGCATTCGCGCCGGGCACCCGCTGCGGCTCCGCACGGGTCACGCTCGGGCTGCGTCACCCCCGGCCAGAGCCGAGCCGCCGGCCCCTCCTGCATCCCGGGAGCTGCCCAAGTTGGGAGTCAGGACACGGCACCACACAAAGGAGGACGGGGCTCTCCAGCTCCCGGGCTCTCCTGGAGCCGCAGGTGGCATGGGCACTTGGGGACAGCTCCGCTGTGCGTGCCCAAGGGGGACACCCCCAGCCACGCGCGCTGCGCTCGGGGACACTGCATGCACTGCACTAAGGCACCGGCGCTGCCCGCGCGCTATCCCGCACACCCGCTGGCCCTGCATGCTGCGCAGCTGCTCCAGCAAGCGCTCCAACACGGCGCTTGCTTCGGCACGCTCGTTAGCACAGCCCTCTCTGCCGGCAAGTCCCCTCTGCGCTCACTCCAACAGTCCAGCTGCTGAAAGGCCGGTGAGGTGCGGACGGCAGCCAGCGCCGCTGGGCACGCTTGGCAGCAGAACGCGCCCCACGAGGCTGCCCACAGCCCCCCACGCAGGCAGGGCCACCGTCGCGCACCACTCCGCATGCAGCGCAAGCACCCGAGCAGCCCCGCGAGCGCCCAGCCCGAGCCGCGTGCGCCGGCACTCACCGGTGCTGCTCCACGGCGTCGCTGTCGGGCAGCTCAGCTCCACAGGCACCGCACGCGTCGCCCGCCGCACGGCCCTCCGGCTTCATGCCTGCCGCCAGCTCGCCCAGCTTGCTGAAGAGCTCGCGCGGCAGGAAGGCCTGGGGCAGCAGCCCGCCGTAGGCACCCAGGTCCACGGAGACGGCGAGCGCGGGCGGCACGTGCAGCGCGGGCGCCCCGGCGGGTGGCCCGCCGAGCGCAGAGTCGCTTTTGTGCTTGGGCAGCACGGCGTAGAGCGCGGGCGGCGCGGCAGCGGGCGGCCCCGCTGCGGCCTCGCCGGGCGCCTCGGCACCCTCGTCGCGCCCGTAGTGCAGCCCGCGGGCGCTGGTGATGACGCTGCTGCGGGTCGGCGTGCCCGGGCCCTCCTTGGCGCGCTCGTCAGGGCGCTCGGTGCCCGGGGGGCTGGCGCCACTCGGCGCCTCCTCGCGCTGCGCGGCGCCCTGCAGCAGCGACGGCCCAAGGCTCATGAGGGTGTCCACGGCTGCCGCCGTGGGGCTCATGGGCGCGGGTGCTGCGCTCGCCACGGGGCTCTGCGCGCCGCCTGCTGCCTCGTGCGTGGCGCCCGCGGCGCCGCACGGCCTCCTGGCATCGGTGTCGGCGTCAGGCGCCTCGGCGTCGGGCTCGTCGGCCGCCTGGATGGTCTCGAGGATCTTGAGGCACTGCTCCTCCAGGTACTCGATCTCGAGGATCTCGGCGGCGTAGAGCAGGTCGTCGAGGTCCTCGACACGCGCCTGCAGCGTGGCCGTGTACGCGTACTCGAGGATCTGCTGGAAGGTCTTGGGCGAGAGGAAGTCGAGCGTGTAGTGCTGGCTGTTGCGGTGGAAGAGGATCTCGAACATCTTGCTGGTGCAGGCGAGCACGGTGCGGTGCGCGCGGAACTCCTGCCCGTCCACCAGGATGGCCACGTCGCAGAGCGTGCCTGCCAGCCGCATCTGGTTGGCCTTGTGCAGCAGCCCCGCGGCGTGGCACGGGTTCTGCAGCTGCACCGAGCCCATCCTAGCGGCGTCCATGGCGCGCGGGCCGCGCTCGGGGCCGCGCCGCGGGCCCACACAAAGGGCGGC
>VZSG01001080.1:146547-159183 GCA_013398315.1 Nothoprocta pentlandii | reverse complement strand
AGCAGAAAGGAATACCTGAGAATTTATGACAAGGTCATTACCAAAACGTGTCAGGAACTTTCCAGCCCTGCACAGGGCATTGACAGATTACTTCTCTTCCAAAGTTCTCTGGGTTTAAAATATTTGCTGTCTATGGAATAAGAGAATATGTAGAAAGTACAATACTGAATTGTGGGACAAATGCCCTAGCCGATGACCTTTGGTTTGTGATTTTGTCACAAAATTTTCTAGGAAAAAGTGCTGTAGTGGAAAGGGCAGGAGTAGTAAAAGTATAATCAAAAATAGAAAATAAATCAGAGATGTTGCTTATTTATATTATATGAACCACATAACAATTCTTGTTAATTATCACTATATTAATATAATATCTGTAAGTATATGGTTCAAAAAGTCCTTCTCTACAAATCTCTAGTATGATCACATTTAGATTACAAGATTTTTGTTGCCTCCTGATCATAAAGTTATAACATCTAAAGGTTAATTCAGAAAAGATTAGGAAACAATACAGGTAGAAAAATTGGTTTAAAATTATAGGAAAGATTAAGATAAAACAAGTATGTATAATTTAGCAAATGGACAATTATAATAATTGGAGTTCAATTTTAGGTAGCAATTCAGAAATACTGCAAGATTTAAGTGCTTAGAAGCAGGAATTTTTAAGTGTACCTGAGGGAGGGTCAAGTGGAAAAGAAGTTCGCTGAATAGGCATGAACTTATAAGACATCCTGGCACCGGTCCCTGTTAAACTTAATTCATCTCCCATAGAAAGAGCCATTAATAGACTTATAGTACTATACACAAAAAAAAGAAATAATTGATCTTTGACAAAAAGATTCTCCTTCTCTGTTCTATCTAGTCATTAAAAATAATATATGGGCCTAAGAGTATTTGCTGTTTTACGCTAACTGAAAATTCAGTCTTATTATCTATACCATTTAGGATAAGGAAGGGATAAAAGAGAAGCACAGTGCCAACCAAGGATAATTGCACAAAAAAAAAAGTTTAATGCTCCAAGCCAGAAGGAGATAAACAGCATTGCCACTCTAGATAAATATTGTTCCACTTTTACTTTTTAAATTATTTTAGAAAAAAACAAAAACAAAAAAAAAAACTTTAATTTAGCAGTTAGAAAAGACCTTTTCTTTAATCTAGTCCCACCATGAGTTCAATTAGTATTTTTTATACCATGTCAAGAATTCCCCTTACTCATCATGGTACAGGCAGAAATACATACAAATTTATGTCACATTTCTTTAGTGGTAATTCACAAGCTATATTAAGCTTTATTGTTCTTCAGAAGTCAGATTGTGATTTCCAAACATTGATCAGTATTCTTGATACGTTTTAATTCACTGATAGAGCAGTTACAATCTGAAATATCAAAAGCTTTTTTGTTTTGTTGTTGTTTATTGTTTCACTATAAAATGTTTGATATTATCTGAAATTTTCCATGAAAAAATAGTTAAAAATATGAGTTTGTCTAGAGTAATTATTTCTCTGTTTTGCATGACTCTACAACATTTTTTACACTGATATTTCAGCATTAGCTCTTCAGATTTCACATAGAGAATCATTCCCCGTAGATCTGTTAACAGCAAGTTTGATTTCAACACACAGACAAAACATTATAATCAATTATAGTCATATGGCAAAAGAGATTTAAAGAAATAATGAAAAGAAATCTATATCTAGGAGGAGCAAATTTAGAAAAAGAGAAACTGTGATTTCTAACCATTTTTATATCACTTATCTGTGAAAGAAATTGATAACAACTGATATTAAAATTAATATATGAGATTTCACAGAGGCACATGCTAATAACTGTTGCATAAACTTATTTTCAAAGACTTAGCAGAATACTTAGGAAATACTTAGCAGACCTGTATTCCAGAATATGTTCTTTCAAGGAGGAGCAATGCTCAGAGAACTCAAACTAAAAGGAAACCTTTCCCTTCTTAAGTCTTCCTGTAGTAAAGCACATCATAGACAATACTGTGTGTATGATGGACACCATCTTTGTCCTTTCCCAAGCCAGACTTCTTGTCTGGGTCCTGTCTCCCTGTAGTTGGGTTCTCCAACTATTTGCCAGCTGACACTACTCCCTTACTGAATTCTATTACTGCCCCCAAAACTAATACCACTATTTCAAACTGATAATTCGTCCATTTCAGACAACAGGCCTGAAATGACCATCAGAGGGTAGGTAGAATGACAATGAGTACAACAATGCTTAAAATTAATATGAGCAAACAAATATTTCTCTGCACTTGCTGAGGATTTAATAAATATGAGTTCAGCTCAGCAGGACTGGCCAGAAGCAGAAACAGGTGACAAGATGCAATTGATCCAGGGTACAGAGTTGGCAACATGAAATTGCTCTAAAAATATAAGTCTTTATATTATTAGCTTTTTTTTTTTTTTTTTTTTTTTTTTTTTTTTTTTTTTTTTTTTTTTTTTTTCCCTGCCTGACTTCCCTGACTGCTCAAATACCAATTTTTATGGGCAAAATTCTCTCCCTCCAGCAAAACACACACTGTGGTCAAACATGGAAATGCCTTCTTTTGTAAACTTAACCCTGTAGGCATACTCTGTTAACACTCTACTTTACTGCTCCCGCTGCTGTGAAAAATAATTTTTACATATATGAACTGCCTCTGTGAAACTAGCACAGCACATTTTCATATCCTATTTTCCACCTTTGCCCTTTTGCTTGTGTTCACTGTATAAGGGCATGCAGATGACAATTGCTAGCTGAGATATAAACTTATTTTGAATAGCACTAAGCCATGTAGATGAACAGGAATTGAATGAGATTATTTTCACTTGGGATCTAAAGCAGGAATTGGCTTAAATTGTTGTAGGTGAAATGCTAGAACTTAGGCTTACTGAAAAGTTGTAGACATTACCACTCCAAATATTTAGCAAATATTTATCCAAAATCTAAGCATCTGATTCTGGGGATTAATGCAATAAAGACTGGGCATGTCAGGAGTGCTTTAGAAGAGTTAACTTAGTGCAGAAAGCGTGGCTGAGCCTGTTGCCTGGACCAGTCAAATGCAGTGTCTGATATCTGACTTGTTGAAATTTAAGCATCAAGTCCTGTGACAGAGAATTGTAGACAGACAATCCATTCTGCATGATGATCAAAACTCTTTATTTTATTTTATTTTATTTTATTTTATTTTATTTTATTTTATTTTATTTTATTTTATTTTATTTTATTTTATTTTATTTTATTTTATTTTATTTTCACTATATGGTTTTAGTTTATTTGAGTGCTTAGTGAGTGTAAAACCTTACTGAGCCTGGGGGTATTGCATCCCTCTTTCTCCTGCTGGCTACTTTCCAGGGTTTGCCCTCATCCACACCTGTGGGGTGAAATCTACACCTTGTGGAGTAGAAAAAGGAGAGATGAGCACACATTCACGGTTCCTCTTGCTGAAACTGGGCTGGTATGCAAAGGATGCAAAATGGACATCATTAGAAAAAGGAAATGAGAGGAAACCTGCTTGTTTACAACAACAGTAAAGCAACAAACAGAGCCCCTGTGCTCTCCTTGTGCTAACAAAGGAAAAGAGTCCTCTACTAGGTGCAGCAAGTTGTCTGATGAAGTACAGGAAAACCTGGTGTAGACCAAAGGACAGGACAGCAGCATTGCTGATTCTTGTATAAAAGAATTCCTTAAGGAATATCAACATTTAAGAGACCTTTACTTTTTTAGAGGAAAATATTGCTTCTTTATACTGAGAGAACACTCCACAAACAACTATGACCTTCTGGGGGACATTAGGTGCCAGTAATGCCTTTTGATTAGAGAAAGATGAAGGGACATCATTTCAGCCTGTTACTTTGTAACCCTTTCGTCTTTGTGCGGTAGATCCCCTGAGAAATATTAGCTACATGGAGGCTAAAAATCCCCCTTCAAGAGGATCTGGCTAAAAAGTTCCTTTCTAGAAATGACTAATTATATGACTTCGATGAAAGACAGTTTGAAAGAGTTTCAGCCAAGATCAATGTGCTACCTAAGAATGACAGACAGGAAAAATAGCTTGTATAGCTTGAAGGAAAATGAAGACAAAATAACTTCTCTGTAGAATCAGGCTTAGTCATAAAACAGAATGGTTTTATAGAATCCTAATATCACCAGCGAAAATGTGGGAAGTGTTTCACACTCTAATGACTGAAAACAATAATAGCAGTGACAAAATAGCAAAAAAAATTTGGAGGTTGCACATATTAAGAATGAAGAATGAATCTAATTCTGAAAGAAATTAGGTTTCAACTGTTATATCCCTATAAAGTGGTTAAAAATGTTGTCTTAGAGTTCCATATGTTGTATTCCAAATGTTTTCTCCATTTAAGAACATAATTTATTAAGCTTTGGTCTTGAAAACCTAACATGTGAATCAAAGTAGGCTTTCTCATTTTTCTGTATGATAAAGTTTTGCAATAAAAACAGAGCTGAGAATTCTGTTTATTTGTAACCCAGAACTGTCCAATATGTTCAGTCCCAGATGCATAATACTGGCCCAGCAAAAATAAGTATATGCGAGAAAAATGTAACAGAAATTTAATTAAAGTTGTTTTTGTTTACTTACTTTTCTAATTATAACCAAATTTCAATATTTAAAGTATTTTTGCCTGGAATATATCAGATAAAGAATCAGATGAAGAACAATAACGTGCTTCACATCCTAAATTTTTCTGTATATACAAACCAATGATCAGGAATTAAAAATAGATAAATAAAAAGCAGATTTCTGCAGAACCTTTTCTTACTGCCAGTCAAATACATACCAAGATTTTCAAATACCAAGATTTTCACATCTTCATGGCATTAATTTACATTTATTGAGGCTTTAACTTATCAGAGCAGTGCTAACTACTGGGAAGAAGAAAAAAAAAATCCTGTAGTTTATATGTTCATTAAACTCCTGAGAGTTTAGAATCACAGAATGGTTGAGGTTGGAAAGGATCATCTAGTCCAATCCCTCTGCTCAAGCAGGGACACCTATAGCATGTGGCACAGGGTGACATCCAGGCGGGTTTTGAAGACCTCCAGGGAAGGAGACTCCACAACCTCCCCAGGCAGCCTGTTCCAGGCTCTTGTCACCCTCACAAGAAAGAAGTTCTTCCTCATATACAGATGGACCTTCCTGTGTTTCAGTTTGTACCCATTACCCCTTGTCCTGTCTCTGGCCACCATGGAAAGAGTTTGACCCCTTCCTCCCTACTTTTTCTCCTCAAGTACTTAGGAGTACTTCTCCTCAGGTACTCAGGTACTCCTCAGGTTTTCTCTCGGTACCAATCGAGAGATTAATATTTTGCATTTTACAGACTAGGAAATTAGAAAATAGAATGATGACAAAGATCCAAAATACTGCATAGGGGCATAAAACTGAGAATAATGAAATGCAAGAATGTAACTGCTGGCAGAACTGAGAGGCCACCTGCTTTCTCCAGGGTATATACTTTGCTGTCTGGATTTTTGCTGCATCATATGTGCAGAGGTCCTGCCATATGATATGCCTACCTTGGAATGAAAATAAATAAAGTTGCAGTGTGGATTAATATTCATTATCTGGGGGTCCTTGAAGCTGTGAAATGTAATGTCTGGGAGGAGCTACATCATATAAAGAAGCCCTGAGTTCAGTGCGAAGTGCAGCTACCGTCCTCCACCAGCTTGAAAACCTTAAGTGCTTTCAGTTCTTTGCTGATTTGTTGAGTCTCCAGGACTTCAATGACAAAGTCTGTAGGCTTGACTCTGTAGTATCTCTTTGTAGTGCTGCCTGCGAAAAGGGAGATGGTACTCAAATTAAAAATTTAGACTAAATATCCAAGGTAGTTGATACCAGGACTCAGATTTCTCTCTCTGCTAGGAGTACCTAACAGGAAGAAAATGCACTTCGGTAGCCTCAGACTATTGAAATAATTTTTTTTTTTTTTCCCTCATTTGTTAAAATTATGTCAGCACACTGGTTCTTTCAATTCAATGTATCACTCTATAGCTGATTTTATGTCTAATTCAAGGCTGCAAATTGTTTTAGCTTAATACATGCTGAAAAGTTAGGAATAGCAATGTTCTTGTATGTAGCATCTAGTCCCCATTTATGAACCTCAAACTGCTTCTCCTTTAACTCTCTTTTTTCTTTCTTTAAAAAAAGAATAATAATTTAATAATTTAATTTAATAATTTAGTCACATACTTATTTCCCTTTACTTTTTTGCAAGGGTGATTTAAAAATAGAGCATAAGATTTAGAACTGAACATAGATATTTTTTCCCTGCTAATATATTCAAGGAACTGAACTGACCATGCATGAAAAAATCAGTCACTAAGAAAGTAAGTAGGACATCACAGTACTGGAAACTAGGACATATACTTAAACAGTGTCCTTTGATACATGCAAGTAATGTGGAAAACTCCTTGTGGATCAATAGAAATCACATGCAGCATATAAAGGCAATATTGATACTATAAAGATGTGTGCCTATGAAGTTTGAGCATGGAATTCTGAATTAACTCTTCTATTCATTCACTTCACTTCAAAACATTATAAATATTAATGCAATATTAATGTAATATCATTGCGGTTAGATGACCCAGTTATCATCCACTTCGTAATTATTAATGTTGAAAATTATATCTTTGAAGTATAAAAAAAATCACAGCACAGACCTCATGCTTTTTTCCTAGTAATGTGAGAGTATCAGCATAAAAGAATTCTAGCTATACAACACTGTACTATGTATTATTATGTTGTGCTATGTATTATTTCCAAATGTCCTGAACAAATGCCACCAAAGTACATAAAATCAGATCTGAATTATTGCAGTAGAGACAATACATAAGGTAATTACACAGCCTGATAAGTTTATATACTGAAGAAGTTTATTTACTGGCATAGGGAAAGTTCTGATCACAATAGCCCAAAGACTAGACTAATAGATGCAGAACTGTATTGGTAGGCACATAAATGGTAAGGCCTAAAATAAATCATTGTAGTTTTATTTATTCATGTACAACAGGTATTATATTCCAGGGTGGAATCAGATAAATGAAGAACTTGGGGATACAGACATGTCTGAAATAGTTATGAAATAACTGTATTAATCTCCACAACAGTTCTGCCTGTGGCATTGCTAACTGGAAATCCTTCATATGGTATTGTAGGACAGCACATATAACCCAGATACTAAGAAAACTATCAGATTATGAAGGATCGAGATGTGCAGAAGATGAATGATCTTTCTGTCCTTCTATTTACATGTAAATCATTACTCTGCAAAGGATAAAGTCCGCAGAAGGACTTCTGGAAGGCAAGATGATATTAAAAAAAAAGAACAGTGATACAAAGGTATCATTCTGCTTTTTCTCAGCATGTCTGTCACAGAAGTTGTTCATATTAGTGTATGAGATGAGGATAAATATTACAAATTTAAAACAATAGACATCATTGTGTTTTAGGTCATTCACAAACATTAGAGAAAGAGTGCTTGTCAGTTAAATCATCTGCCTTAATATGAAGAGTATTAATCATTTAAATTCCATACATTGTTTTTTTAACTCTTACTTATTGTGGGCAGCAAAGTTGTTGCTACTCTCTACAATTAACTCCATTAGGTGAGTTTTCTGGATAAAAGTAGCTATCTATCTGTATTGCTTAAAGCTTTCAGATAGTTCTGTGACCATCTCTTCTATAGTCATTCTTTCTCTAATGCTGATTCCACATATATTCTTTGTTTAAACCTGTTACAAAAATGTCAAAAGCTTAAACTCTCCATAGGAGGTGGATTTGCAAGGTAAAAAAAAAAAAAAAAAGAAAAAAAAGAAAATAGCTTTTCAAATGGAAACTGATTTCTATGTGGTTACATAGAGAATGAAATCATCAAGACATCTTTTCACGTAGAAGAAAAAGTGGCGTGATTCATTGTCTATTGTAACTTACTGCTTGTATTCTAACTTTGAAGCCCTGTGGAAATCAACATCCTCCAAAGCTAGATATCCACTTGTCCCACTGTGTTAATATCATGTGCTTGACAAAAGATATGTGTTTCTCTTCACTACACCTCCAGTTATAATTCCCTGTCTGACAGCAGAAAAACTGAAACATGGAAAGATTATATCCAGTGAGCCTTGAGGTACAGGTGTCTGGTTTCTGCAGTGAAATACGAAATTATAAAATACTTGTTTAGAATCTTATTGTAATATGTAGTAAAAGCAGATGGTTTTAAGTAAAAACACAGATTTACAAGCAATTAAACTAGAAGCAGTTTACACAGTTAACAGCAGTTTACATCTAGTTAGCTGTATTAAGAAACCAGTAAGCAAGAGTCTGCACTGATTGCACCGTTCTGCAATTGAATTGTTTTGTAGCTTACCTTACAGGCCTTGTAGGTAGGCCTGTAGCCCTAACTTGGGGACATTTGTCTGCCTGGGGTTTGTAGCTCACAGAATTTCCTAGCAGCTTTGCTACTCAATTTGCTACTCAATATTATTAAGTTCTTAAGTACCTATGTACAAATAAGTCTCTGAGTTTTTTTACTACGTAAAAAGTTGAGAGAGATTATTTTGCATTCTAATGTGAACATTTTAAGAAAGATTTTTGAAATCCTCATTGCTGTATCCCCAGCCATACTTCATTGATCCATTATTTATTTATTTATTTATTTGTCTGCTAAAGGTAAATTGCATCATTTCTATTAAAAGTTTGGCTCAGTCATAGCAAGAGACATGTGAACTCTTTTCTTGCTGTAATTAATGTTAGACATCAGTGTGGCCTATCTGATTGTTAATTCTATGAAGCATTTTGCATGAGGAATCCAAAGGAGACTGAGAAGAAACATATTATCATTTTCCAAGTTAAAGAAAAAAAAAAAAAAAAGAGAAGAAGAATTACTTTTATGTTTCTCAAATCTGAAAAGACAATAAACTTGTTTTAAAATAGTGTTCATTGTGTCAGGTACCTTTATCACGAATCGTTATGCATTTGTAAAAAGTCTATCAAATATTCTAACAAATTTAAGAAAGGTTTTCCCTGGTGTAGTATTAACTTCCTCTTGTAAAGAGAATGATTGATTTGTGGAAGAAGTAGAGTATAGAATGTTTAGATAATTATTTGATTTAAAGCACAAGTGATGCCTTTTGTGAATAATTGGATTCCTTTCAAGTCAGAATATTTCAAGTCCCCAGGACAGGTGGCAGATATAGTCTTAGAGTCTGACCTCTTCTCACCTCAACAACCAATCCAATACAGGGCTTTGAGAGAGACTGCTATGTCTCACTCAAGGCGTAAAGTAATTCATATAGCACTTTGTAAATATGAGACAAAACTGAAATCCTCAAAAATAACAACAAAAAACATACATAAATAAATAAACCCCAAACTTGCCTCACATGCATGATGTATCTATATCAGAAGTAGGACGTATCAAGAGCACATTGGAGAGTATCCATAAGTATCCATTAGGCATTCAATCCCAGAATGCTTGAGGTTGGAAGGGACCTTTAGAGATCATCTAGTGCAACCCCTCTACACATGCAGGGTCACCTAGAGCATGTGGCATAGGGTCACATCCAAACAGGTTTTAAAGATCTCTAGAGAAGAAGATTCCACAACCTCTCCAAACAGCCTATTCCAGGGCTCTGTCACCCTCACAGGAAAGAAGCTCTTCCTCACATGGAGATAGAACTTCCATTGTTTTAATTTATAAATATTCGGCTGAAATGTGGAATTGAACCTTTAGATCTTCAGTCTAACACTCTCCCAACAGGCTTATTTCCCCTTGTGCAATTAAAACTTTGAAGGAGAGTTTTTGTAAAAGATTGAAAATTACAAAAGGAAGAAAGTATTTTTTTCAGGCTAAAGTTTACGGTGAATTTCTAGGACCATATAACATATAAATGTATTCATACAAAGTTTTAGGCATTGATCTTACAAGAAAATGTCAGTGTAAGTGTATGACTCTAGTAGAATTTGCAAAGAGGAAGCATTTTTAAAATATCCATTCTTCACATTTTATTTATCAGCAGCAATCTTGAAAAGCAATTGCCTGTTCAAGACTCAAATAGTGAAATGCCTCTTGCATATACAGTTGTTAAGTTGTGACTATCAAGGAAACTCAAAACACATTGTGTGATGGAAATATTGGAGTTAAGTAGGGAAGAAGAGTGTGTTTTTTTTTTTTTAGTATATAAAGCTCACGTTAATCATCTGTGTAGTTGAATATCTGAAGGGAGATATATACTTAGCTATGTTAAGGATAAGATAATAAAGGGATCATAAATTGAGATTCATTAATTTGTTTAAATTTTATTACTAGGAGAATATATTGCATTTCAGATATGCTAGGTAAGCAATTTAACAGATTTATTTAATAGTGTCCCCTGAGTTTTGCCCCTGAGTCATATATCTCTTTTAAAATAGATATGGATATGGGGCTACGAAATGTCATAATTGTTTAAGTTCAAAGAGAAAATGATGTTTGACAGATGCTAAACCTTGTCACTGAAAGCATCCTTTCATGGATAAGTAAAAGGTACTCCAGCCTATCCAAAACTTTTCATCTACTCTGATTACAAAAGAAGTTTATAGCTGTAACTTAGGCAAGTAGATTAGTACATCCAGTGCACCTGCTGCACTAATTTAGCAAAACAAAAATTAGGTGGGATATTCATTATAATCATTCTATTTAGCACACATATATACATTCTTTTTTCTTGAAAAAGGATAAATAATACATACTTGCTATTCTGCTTTCTCTCTTTTCTGAGTGTCTGTGGAAAGTTTATAATTATTATCTCAAAGCTTACTCTTGAATTATTCACATGATATTCATGAATAATTCTTATATTCAAATTCAATACATTCAATCTTTTTTTTCTTCACCTCAGCGAGTTTAACTGATATTTGCTGTCAATGAATGAACAGTTTAAAAAGTAGTTCTTATTTGTAGATACATTCAATGTAAAATTTACAATGGCACCATATTCTAATAAGTGACAATGAGAAAAAAAGATGAAATCTTATTTATTGGCCATGATTCTGCAAATTTTATCTAAAAATGTATTGATGAAGCATTAATGTGAAAGACTTTGTATTCTCTGGAGTTGGTCTGTGGCTGGCTTCTTGATAAGTTATTTTTTGATTGCTGTTAGCCTACAAGGTAAGTAACAGAAGGTTTGAAATCACATGAACTTGTTTCAGTATATTAATTTCCTTTCACAGTTTTGGTTTTCCATATTTCTTTATCATATTATTGAAAGAAGAGCAACACCTTTTTAAAAGGCTTAGCTAAATTATGCATTAGTTTCTATCAGTATTTCACTTGCTCATTGCTTAGCAGGCTATTTTGGCTGAATATTCAGGATATGAATGTGTAATCTTATAATTCATGTGCATATGCAATCTAATTACTATTGTTCTTGTAGTGAGAATTCTCAGAGCATTTATAAAGTTTTCCTTAATTTATTTCATTCATTTAATATATTGATACATTCCTTCAGGTCCACGAGCTAGAGGAGCTAGGGTTGAACTCCTGCCTCAGATGACCTGATCTTATCTAATATAATCCAAAGAAGTTTTCTAATTCTCAAAAAAAAAAAAAAATCCAACCCTGAATACTTCAAAAGTTTTCCATTAAATATTCATTGAAGACCTGAGTTCTTCTTCATAACAAGCTTTTAGAGTCTCTTCTTACCTTTCTAAACCTGGGAAAAAAGTTTCACAATACTTCATGACTCAAAATACAAATATTGCATACTATCTGGCTTTTTAAACAGATATATATCCTTCCTTTTAAATGATATTGCTCTTTTTGCACAGATTAAAAAAAAATAAAAAAGTTTTATTATTTTATTAAAAAAGCAGAAAATCATTACATGAATATGAAAACATTTACAAATAAGCATATAAGCATCTCAACAGAAATATATCTCAAATATTTATAAAAATATATATGATTTATAAATGTGAATCAAAGGAGCAGACATAACTGAATATATCTGAGCTGCACATATTCTCCCTAAAATTATTAATTGAAGACTTTAAAGAGCTTGTAAAAGGAATAGTTTTAGACATACACACCAACATTTTCTGGGAGACTAAATTCTGCAGTTGGTTTCTGGGGAAGGGTGGTGGGTGAGAGATGGGGGTTGTCTTTATTTCCAGATGTCTGGTGGATTAGAATTGCCTTGAAGAAATCTGTCATCCCCGACTGAGAATAAAAGAACTTAAAGCTCCTTAAGGGAGGCAAGATGTACCTGGCCAAAATGTACAAAGCTTAACATATACTGCATGGTTTTATGATATACTGTGGAAAAAAACAAAATAAAACAAAATTCAGTTCAAGTATCCAATTCTGCAGCTAATTGCAAGTATAGTGATACAATAAGGTGTCTAGGAAGACACTCATGCATCTGGCTCTCCTAAGATCTATTTAACCATGAGCAAGAAAACCTACTACACAGACCAGATGTATGGCTTATTTTAGCAAAACAATTAATTTATAATAGACTATTTGTGTTTACCCAACAAAGAACAGTGAAGATGTTCATGCTTAACCAATTTAAAAGTTGTGTTCTAAGCATTTAATGTGCAAGTTAATAGTACCAAACAATAAAAAAAAAAAAAAAAA
>VZSG01001080.1:123724-146092 GCA_013398315.1 Nothoprocta pentlandii | reverse complement strand
TTTTCACTGCAGCATAGAAAAGCTGGAAAGCATGTCTCATTATATTGTAAAAATTAAAAAGAAAATATGCTTCCCGGAGACACTACTGCCTTTAAGCTGTTTCTTTATTTTGAGGAGCGAGCCATTACTTTCAAGTATGCCAAATTAATATTTCTTGGATGGAATGTGGTTTTGTATAGGCAATGATTTTATTATTGATGTGAGAATATATATATATATTTTAAATCATGTATATATGCATAGAGACACACACATATATGTGGGAGAGTTTAATTCTCTATGTGTGCATATATGTATTGTATTGAGACTAGTGCTTAACATATTTTAAACACATGAAGAATTTGATGTAAATCCATAAAACTCATGCAGATTAAGGCCAAGCGAATCTGGCTGAGGAAAAGGATGGTAAAAAAATATTCATAAAGATGGTGAGGGGAAAAGCTAGGGAAAAAGTGAATGTAATCACAGAGTTCAATGAAAATTGTCCGTGCTCCCTGCTTGTTCTTCCTATAATAAGATGGACTTGAGGATTGCTTGAAATCTGTGAGGCTTATTTTATCCAAGAACCATCTGTAGAGTTCACAGTCACAGAAGATCAGCAGGATGCCAAATACAGTCAAACTGAAAATAAATGAACAACAAACTGCTGACCATTGCCTATGAGATCCTGGATAATAAGAGTCATAAAAGTATTATGCTTCAGCAAGCTTATGACATGAGATAGTGATGAAGAATTATACTGCTACACCTGGTGAAGTTTTAATTATTGGAGAAATGTTATTACTTTCCTGGGAAAATAGAGGTAGCTGTGTCTCAGGCTCATCTGCTGTTGCGTTCAAACTTGTGGCTTACTGTAAGCCATGTAACTTTCCATGTGCATTGTGATGTGCTTCAGGATCCTTTGTCTTTGGTTATTCATATTAAGAGCTATACAGAGAGCCTTATGTATCCCATCTGCAGCAGACACCTGGCACACACTGGTGGGAAAACCAGCAGCAGTGAATATGCTTGTATGGGACTGCTACATCCCCATACAGACAACGCTATGAGGCCACCAAGAGACGTGACATGCTAGCCTTCCTGGTGTGAGCATTCTGGAAAAGACTAAAGGTGCATCCTATCTGTGCTATGCAGTAAAAAGTCCTGTGGGATCTACTGGTCAAGTCCTCAGGCATTTGTGTATAGTTGTTTAACTATACACAAAACATATTTCAGTGGGTTGTTTTTCCTTGCCTGGCTGACAAAATCTGTATGTGTTAACTGTGGGGAAATAGGAAACGGTTGTCAAGATTTTATGTAGTTGGCAGATGATCACAAAAGAAAATCTGTCTTGTGATTTCCCCTTCATGAAGACAGTGATTTGCTCAAGAAATAACAGATCATCTGAGAGAAAGACTTGAAACCTACCTTCACAGGTTCAACACACAGTTCAAACTTGTTTCTCACCTACTAAGATACACTGACCCTGAGGGTGATCAGTCAGGTATTTCAAGGCAATGGATGAAGAAACTCTGTATCAGTAGAAAAAAAAAAATGTATTTCTTACTAAGCACTACTACTTCAGGTGTAAATGTATAAACTTGCAGACTTACTGTTTTAAAGGTGTGCTAATAATGTCACAGCCTTTACAAGATATTTAGTGGTGAAATCTCAGATAAATGAAGAATATAATATTTCTAATATTTTTTTTTCCCCAGAAACACTGTTAGAAAATAGTCTTGATACAGTATTTCACAAAAATAATACTTCTGTATTTAAATCAGTAACATCAGAACATGTTATGAGTAACATTAGAAATTTCATCCTGTGCTGTATCCAGGTTATATGGAAAAATGTTCATTTTTTTTTCACTGTTAAAACACTTTTTCCCCACAATATCCTACAGACATGAATTCTAAAAAATGATTTTTATTTCATTTTTCTCTCTTTTTTTTTTTTTCCTCTTTTCTGTCGTTAACAACATATTCTCTCTAAGTTACGTTTTCATTTTGGTAGACAATGAAAACAGTAACATTTTGCATTTCAGAAGACTCTCATTTGCGTAACTGATTTACTGAAATATGCTGAAGCAATAAGCATTGTAAAATATTATGAGTACTAAAAGTAATTTTTTCATTAATCACTATATATGGTTCTGACATTTTTAAAGGGCCAATTTTATGTGGAAATTATCCAAACCCTTTGGATATAATGATTTGTTATTTAAAACCTCTTAACATGGAGTGGTGATACTAATTTAATTTATTCAAGAGAGAATTATATAGCCTTTTGGGGCTATATTTAGCCATATCTTCAACCATATATAAATGCAGCATTTATTGAATTTAGACATTTTAATAGTATTTATGATAAATATCTAATATTATAGTTATCTGTTTTTCAGGTAAATATACAATTTTTATGGTTCAAAAGAGAAAAGGAAAATCCTTTAAATTTGTATATTTGTTTTAATAACTAATCATTTAGACAAAGACTTTGATACTTGATATATCTTAATTTTATTCACATACAACATACTGGTACATTTCAGTAAAAATAAAATCAAAAACTGTAAATTAAAAACTGTACAGATTTTAGCCTAGATTTGTGAATCTATTATTTTCTTATGACTATTCTTTTATGTAAAGATAATCTGATGTGTAACAGTTACACTTGGCAAAAAAAAAAAAAAAAAAAAAAAAAAAAAAATAAAAAAAAAAAAAAAAGGTAAAAAATATGCTTGCATTATTTGCTTAAGATTCCTCCATTCAGATGAATGTCATCATTATTTAGCTATATTAAGTAGCTAAAGGCAGAATTAAAAAAAAAAAAAAAAATCACTGATAGGACACAATCATACAATTGTTAACTACTCAGAAATACTGAATTTACCATAAAATCTTACAAATAGGAGAAGGATAGTGTTGATAGCTTTATCGAAGTTCGGTTTCTCCTCCCAACTTCTAAGTGCTATTGACACATTAACTGTAGATATTTGACTCCAAATCATTTTTGGTACTTTAGAATAGAGTGTATAATTGATCACAGAGTATTTGCAGAGAACAGGCTTCCTCAGACTATCCAACAACAAATATTTTATTGAACTCTTCTTGAGTTCAAAAGCTTATATATCTTCAGTTCAATATCTTAATAAATAGCAATTCATCACTGTGTACCTGTGACACATGGTAGATTCAGCTGTCCAAGAACTTGGCTAGTGTCCTGAAAATGATTCTACTATGTGATTTTTGCTGTGATGTTTGGGAATTTATACATGCTTCTTCTCAAAATGTCATTTAGGTCTTTCAGAAAATATGCACTTTCACTCACACTTCCATGAATTACAAAAATCTTGCTACAAGATACAATTGCTTATGTGTCACAGTATCCAGCTGATCTTGTTTCAGCACAAATACAATATTTAGATTTCATACTTCCCTACTTCTTTAAATTAGTTAATAATGGTGAAATGTTTTGTAAATGTGAATTGTGTGAAAAAAACTCTTTTAGCATGTAACTCTTTTAGCCTTTATCCTAAGAAAATTCAGCTTATGCAATTTTCCACTTTGTGCTTGGGCATAACCAACCCTCTGTCTGCTTCATCTCAATAACTATTGAACTCCTCAGTCAGTCTTAATAAGTATTAGCAAAAGGATCAAGATGCCTTAGTAAAGTACTTAAAGTTTCTGAAAATGGTCTTCCAGATGAAAAGGAAAATCTTTACAAAACTTATCTATGCTGCTCTCACACTGTAAGCCTTCAGTGAATGTTCATTCCTCACTGACCTCTTGAGAAACTAGTTACCAGTGAATCCAACCACATGATAAAAAGTCATAGAAAATCAGACTTTGTCAGTTTTCAAAAGTTGCTCATATATAGATTACCTTTCAACTTACTTCAAACTTTTGCCTGTGGTCATGATGAAACACTCCTGCACCAGTCAGCTTTGCCGTATGACCCTTTCCCAAACTTTATCTGAAGAATCCTGTCAGCATTAATATTTGTACGTTTTTCTCTGTATCCTGATTCTGCATAATTTTTACTTTTAATTTTTGAAGAACTACAGTTATGGAAGGAGCTGATCCAATAAATATCAAAGATATCTCATGCATAAATAATAAGGATTTCTTGTATCAGGACCCATTATAATTCAGTAGAACTTTGGGCAAACAAAAGCCTGAGTGGAGCATCAAATGGCCTATGCCACTTACTGTTGAAAACTGAGATGGAAATATGTGTATAAGGTAAGACTGTCTTTTTACCTTTGGCACAGAAGAAGTATGATATGTGATATACAATCTGTTGCTTTTGTTTATTTCCATGCTTTAGCTGCTTTAAATGTATTTTGTTTCATGTAGGTAACCTGAAAGGAAAGGAAATCATGCTCTTCTAAAGACAGGCATCTGAAGATAAGAAATTCAAAAACCTAGAAGTCTAGACAAAGTGTCCTCTACTAATAGGATGTGCTACTATTAAGGAGAAGAAAATCAACACAAATAGAAAAGCCTAAATATCATGAAAGAAACTTGATAAAATTGTAACGTCGAGAAAAACAAGTAATCAAGAATGAAACATGAAAGAAACTCATGTAAAATACATATTCTCAAAAAGAGAATATTATATATATATTATTTAGAGAGATAATATACATAAAATACATATTCTCAAAAAAGAATATATATTTTATCAAATACAATTTTTGAGATATAAAATATAAAATAAAAATGTAAAAATATATAGTCTCAAAAATAATGCCACTTTTTATACTGTTTTTATTTTTATCTGTGATTTGTGTATTAAGGTGCTCTATCTGGGAACCAATTCTATTTTCAATTAACAAACTAATTCTACTTCAACATTTTCTCCTTCCAGAAAGATCTTTAAAGATCATAAACCTTTACTTTTTTTTCTTTTCCTACTCAGCTTTTCCCTTTTTATAGGTTAAAGCATCTTATGAAATGTGGTTGCTCAAAACTATTTGATCGCTAACTGATATTAAAATCGGATTTCAGCTTCACTGAAATTTATTATGAAAGAGCAACTAGATCATCTCAGTCAGGTTCAAGACACTTAAATTCATGTATGAATATAGCTTTTTACTTCTTAGAAAAATAACAGTTTTAGGGATGAGTCACCTAACTTGTTTTAGTATTCTACTTTAGGAAATGCACAGCATCTTGAATAGTTTCCCTGCATCAGCAACAAAGACAGACTTGTGTAAGTATCTCAGATGCATACTGCAAATGTTTGTATATGGTCAAACGAGCACACTTTTTTGCTAGAGGCTTCATCCACAGCTGACACTGAGCAGATAGACAAATTAGTCCATGCCATCAAAGGGGAAGGAAAAAGAAAAATGGGATCACTGCCCATTGCTAACTGTCTCAAACAATTGCAGGCACAAGCATAGTGATGCTGTAGAGATGTCAAAGTTAGCTCACTACCCCTCAGTTTATACTGCAACTATGCTTGTGTTACGGAGCGATGTTTCATACTCGGTACTCTGTTGTTTCTCAAAACATCTGTTGTGGAGTTCTTGCACACTTAGCATATGTAGGTACTTTCCTTTGCAGAAGAGCGTGAAGAGGAATGACCACAATATCCTGGTGATGTCTTGAGTCACAAGATGGTTGTACATGCACCTGCAGCTAGGATCTTAAAAGAGCTGCTAGATGCAGCTACATGAGATATCTTGAAAAAAATCTACTCATTACATCATTTCTTGTTTACTTTCATAGAATTATATATCAGCAAATTTTGAGACATTTCTGTCCAGTGTGTCAATTTCAGAGAAACAGGATTTTTATAGAAAAGAAAAAAAGAATTAACATATTGTCTATATTTTCTTTCTCTTGAATTTGGATGGGTAAACTCAGTCTTCTGTAATTTTGAAGCACTGTTTTTTTTTTTTTTTTTTTTTTTAAGTTTTATTACTAGGTTTAAAACACAGAAAGAGAGAAAGAGAAAGAAAAGGAGTGGTGGAGAAATGTATTGTTTATAGACTTGCATCAAAAATATCTGTCTAATGCACAGTAGCTGGCAAATAAAAAGCCACATACCATTTTGCCAAAATATGTACACAATACGGTTGTCAAAGGCAAAACATCTGTGGGACATGTCCTTTGGGTAGGTAATATCTTGCTTCCTAAATGATCAGATTTAGTGTTTCTAGAGTAAAGAAGCGTAGAGAAAATAAATACGTTGAAATAAAGGCAGGACAACTCACCATATCTGAAAGCATGAAGTACACAAAAAAAAGTGTATTTATGAAAAAAAAAAGGTGTAAGTATGTTGCAAAAAGGAACTGATTACAATAAATTGCTTAGAACAATAAATTGCTTAGAAAAATACACCTTCAGATACTTTATTAAAATATGAACATGTATACATTAATAATATTTATATTAGCAAATGCATTTCATTCAACTTTGTTTTAAGAATTAAGAAAGAAAACAATATCCTTTTGATTTTCTAGTATATTTCCTGTTCTTAGCTTCACCCAGTAGTTAACATGGTGCTTTAGAAAATTTTTGATTAATCAAAAAATTATTTGCTATAATTTCCTGTAGGAAACTTGGACAAATACACTGTTGATAAAAATAGACAGGAAAGAAAAAGATAATATCTTTCCATCTGTCTAATCTATATATTAGCCTTTATTAAGTACATTAATAGTGACAGCTTCATTAAATGTATTTAAATCTGCATGCTCTTGATAGGCCATTCAGCTTACCAATATGCATAAAGAACTTGCTTATTTACATTATAGTTGCTTTAATAAGATATATATTGTTTGTTAAGTATACATCAGTGAGAAAATATCTATGTAATTCAGCAGTCAATTAAAGTTTGTCTCAAATCCTCTGAAAATTGATGGAAAATACTGCAACTAGATTAGAATACATGTTCTAATGTAGAACAATGTCTATTTTTTATGAATGAACTGGAATTAATTTACATGTGGCAGTTTATTAATTAAAAGTTTTCATTTAAATAATTACTTTTGATCATTTATCTTTTAGGTAGCATTGCTCTGTAATTGTACTGCATATCTATTTCACGCTTTTCATCCTAATTAAATTCTATGTCCCTACAAATAGCACTTGTTCACTGTAGTGTCACATCAGCTTGCAAGATTAAAGAGAGTCTGACATAATGACTTCAGACCCAGAACACTTGCCTTCTTTTATTACTGAAGCATGCAATTGTTCCAGTTCACAAAACTGATTTATTTGTTTAAGTCCATTCTGTATTTCAAGCATCTATGCATTCTTATTATTTGTTATTCTCACTTCCTCTTTTGAAATAGGTTCACAGACAGTCATATTCAGTTTTTACTAGCAACTTCTGAAGTATTGACTGTTTTTCTGTGTTAGACAGTTTTCAAATTTCATCTACTTTAACTTACTCCATCCGTATTTATTAATACTATCTGTTTTTCTGTTTTGCTCACAGATTAAAGAAAAAAAAAGTCACAGTGGACTTCCCTGTATATAGCAAATAAAATATTACTGACTAAGTCTATATATTTTTCCTGAACTTTCATTATGTGATGTGAATCTCAATGGCCTAATAATTCTGAAAAAAATGAAATACACCAGAATCACAGAATCAGAGAATGTTCAAGGTTGGAAGGGACCTCTAGAGATCATCTAGTCCAACCTTCCCGCTCAAGCAGGCACACCTAGAGCATGTGGCACAGGGTGGCATCCAGGCGGGTGTGGAAGACCTCCAGAGAAGGAGACTCCACAACCTCCCTGGGCAGCCTCTTCCAGGGCTCTGTCACCCTTACTGTAAAGAAGTTCCTCCTCATCTGGAGATAGAACCTCCTGTGTTTCAGCTTATGCCCATTACCCCTTGTCCTATTGCTGGCCTCCAATGAAAAGAGCTTGTCCCCTTCTTCCCTACATTCTCCATTCCTGAACTTATACATGTTAATCATATTCCCTCTCAGCCTTCTCTTCTTCAGAAAAAAACAGGCCCAGTTCACTCAGTCTCTCCTCATACGAGAGATGTTACACCAACAGTTTAGAATTATATGTGTTAGTACAGAAATAAATGTGAGCTACGTTGAGGTCTGTCCTTAAATGTTTTCAAAGTGTTGAACCTCATCTCTTAGGTAAGACTTTCACAATACCTCACTTTGATCATAACTGATGAAAATGATGTATTTTTTTTTTTATCAAACATATAATTTATCACATCAAAATAAGCTTAGTTCATCCAAAGATTTCCCTGAGAGTTTATGATCAGTATGAAATTCTAATGTTTCTCATAGGAATCTGTATCAATCTTGGTCACCATATTGTTGTCTACATCTGAGTTCATAGGTTTCTTCTACAGAAAATGGAAAAAAAAATAGGTACTGTAAAATTATGTTAATAACATGTTTTATTTTAGAAGTCAACATACAGAAGACATTAATCATACACAAAGCAGTTATCTAGATTCGGTATAAAGAAAGCTCAAATATAGATTTCAATATCGTGTGGTGGCCATCTCTAACCCAGTGTGCCTAATACCTCATAATTAGTGTCAAAAGATCTTTGAATTTTGAGAAAAGCTCAGAATTCTCTTCAGGAAGATGATGGCCAGTTCTAGATGGTTAATTCACTTCATTCTCCATGAGCTGCCATTGTCAGATTCCCAGCATTCTTGAAAATTCTGTCTAAAATGGATCTGTAAACAAGCATTTACAGTTTTACTTCATAATCCACCAAATAACTATGATCATAAAAAAAAAAAGTCAGTAAAATATTCATAAAGATTATTTTATATTCTTCAACATACCAAACAGCTCAATGTATGCTAATTTCAAGAAGTGCTTGAACATCTTCTTGGTTTTGCTAAAAAATGTGTTTCAGTTTTCAGTGAAAAGTAACTAAGAACAAAAAATTATTTTGAAAAGACAGAACAAGAAAAGATGTTGAGAACTCCATGATCATCATGCAATAATAATATTATGTATGACTGAAATTGTTAAGTACATCCAGTAAATGTGAAAAAAAACATACTGAAAGCAAAAGCAGAGTTGATTAGATCCATTTACTTGGATGTTTGTATTTTGACAATGTGAAGAAAAAAAGGAAAATTATAATCTTTTCATTATATTCTGCTGAATGCCTGGGAACAGAGTGTGTCCTTTTTCATAAATGCAATTGCAAACATTCAGTAAAATGAACTGCGTGAAAGACACCAGATAGCATTACAAGGCATTTCAGAATTCAATAAAAATATCACTTCATTTTTTTTTCCTAAAATAAGAAAAGAATAGTAAAGAATATATTGAAACTTGGACTTGGCTAAGACTGTAAACATTATGACATATTTCTAGCTGGGCAGCTCTTTTTTTTCTGTTTTCATTTTATTTCATCTTAAGTCTGTCTTTCCTGAAGAAAACGACTTGAATTATTTAGGTAATTTTGTTTTTCACATTTGAACAAACTACTTCATTTCTATTTCTATATTAATTCTATTTTAGCTATTTCATTTCTACTGCTGTTTTTATTTCTTTTTAATTTTCTTTGTCATGTTTTTTCCCCTTTGTCCATTTTATTTATTTTTTATTTTTTATTTTTTTTTTCCGAAGTAGTTGCTTTTTGTATTTTCTTGGATACAATTACCTTTTAAAATGTGTTCTGTGGATGTTTGTATTCTTGCGTTCCATTAAAAAGTCTTAAGTATAATGAAAATTACTCATCCTATTCACTTTGAAGTTAATAAGAGCATCAGAAAGCCATGTCTGTGCTTCTGTCTTTCTTTATTCATACCTTTATTCATACCTAAATATCATACAGATATTTATCTGTACACTCCTCCAGAAACATGCTCTTACATGTATATATTTTCAAATATTTCTTGAAAGTTAGATAGCCAAGATGAAGGAAACCAGATTGAAAATGATGAATTTGTGAAACCACTTGGCTATAAAGAGCAAAATATTCACCTCGAGGGAGGAAGAAGTCAGATTCTTTTTGAATCTCGAAGCAAATATGCACTTAGTTATATAAAATACATATTATTATGAACACATGTTACAATTATATACTTATGCCTCTATAATTATACCCTATAACTTGTCTATGGTAAGAACATAACTGTGTACACTCATGAGCTGGAACTTCAGCATCTTCCCCCTTTCATCTTGTCCTTTCTAAAAATAAAGCGTATAACTTAATAAAAATGAAGTTGTACTTTTTTTGCAACAGTGAGCTTTGTACTTTGATTTTTTGTACTTTATGAATTCTGCATTACAAGTCTACTATCCTTTTTTTTTTTTTTTTTGTCAGATATTTGTTTCAGGTATTTCTCACATTTCCTTTTAGTAGGAAATAAATCTCTGGAAAATAAATCATACTTTTTTACAGTAATGGATGATCAATAATGAAACCTATAATTTTGTTTCAACACAAATTTAGAAATGTTTTTCTTTACACAATATTAGCTAGAAATTCTTATTGCACACATACCTTTATGCATAATAATTTGTTTTTCTCCTAGTTCTGAGAACGTCTTATTGTGCTATATTGTGTGTACTTGCCTCATCTTGTCTGAGCTGTAGCACGAGATCTTTGCCTTCACGTCAAAGTAGAGAGCCAAATTACAAATATGATTTTTTTTCCTTCAATAATCATGGCTATTGTGGCTAAAATATATGAAACCCCTGAATTTTCAGGCACAGCTCTGTCTCTATATATTTTTAGGTACCCAAGTGTGAATGTTTTCACCATCTTCTTTAGAAGGCTGAGGTGGGACCTGATCAGTGTGTATAAATACCTCAAGGGAGGCAGTGAGGAGGAGGGGGTGGCCTCTTCTCAGTGGTGGACAGCATTAGGACTAGAGGAAACGGCCACAAGCTGAGGCACCAAAAGTTCCACAGGAACTTAAGGAAACATTTCTTCATTGTCAGGGTGACAGAGCCCTGGAACAGGCTGCCCAGAGAGGATGTGGAGTCTCCTTCTTTGGAGATCTTTAAAACCCGATTGGACGCTGCCCTGTGCCACGTGCTCTAGGTGACCCTGCGTGTGCAGGGGGGTTGGACTCGATGGCCTCTGAGGTCCCTTCCAACCTTAAGCATTCTATAATTCTATGATTCTATGATAACTGAAATACAGATCACTAAAACATCATTTTTCACAAAGAAATATAAGCATCAAAGCAAAAAGTAATAGAAATGTTAGGTATTCATTTTACAGTAAAGAGATTAGTTTTTGTTGCTTCCATGATCTCAGAAAGTAAGAAGAGCGCCTTCTGTACATAGACTATCATAGCAACTCAAGAGAGGACCAATGTTAAAAATGGATAGATGAAGTTTTTTTGGATGAGCATTTGGAACACCTCATGCTGTTTTTCTAAACTGATATCTAGCTAATATTTTTATTCTTTGTAGAAAGAATCAAGCTATTTATTACTACAAAATAACTAAACTATAAATTTTGTGTTAGTTTGGGGAAAGAAAGTCTTTCTCAAAGAGTTTCTAGCTGGATGACCTGACTAAATAAACTGACTATTTTTTAACAATAATTATTATGTTATATATAATAATATAAAACTACTGACTAATAAACTGACTATTAAAAAATAAATAAGGGAAATTGTGGTCCTTGCTTCCAAATAAAAAATAAATGGAAAAAAAAAGTAGCATGCACACGTATAAATTCAATATCCCAATAAGCTTTATTTATAAAATCATACACTCTGTCAAAGATCTATTTATTTTTATTTAATTGTATTCTCTCGAGCTTATCTTTTTTTTATTTTCATAAACCATCTTCTCATTTTTTTTCTCATTAATTATAAGTAAAAGGAGTCTTATTTTAAAATATGTGTTATTTAATATATGTGTTATTAAATTACCTTTTAATGCTTCTGGAATTAACTTGGAATTTCCAGGTAACAGCAGAAGTGAATATATTAGAAAGTTTTAATTGTTCAGAAAGATAGGAACAAATTCCTTGATCACACAGCTTTGAACCAGCACTTTATGATAGACAAAGTAAAACCAATTTATGTGATATTTTTACAATATATTGAGATCTTAGTACAATGTGGTTTGTATAATGAAAATCTAAGTGAATTAACACTATTACAACTTCAAGGAGGGTGAAAAAAAAACAGCTGTCAGCCTGTTTTAGTTTGCATAGAGCAAACTAATACAACTTGTTTGGTAGTCATAGTTGCTAGCTATCCTACTTATCACTTATTTTCAGCTCACAGGTAATGCATATTATAATTGGATTATATGTCACGTAAAATCTATTTGAACTAATCTTCCAGAAAGCGAAAGCTTTAAGTATGAAGCTTAAATAAATCCTCAGCACTTGTAATTACTTGGCTGCCACAGATATTATGTCTTTCCCAAAATGAACCATCATTATTTTCAATCAGAGATACCTTAATAATTACCATTGACATTTTACTGGAAAACTGTGGTGGAAAAGAAAGAGAAGGGAAGGGAAGGGAAGGGAAGGGAAGGGAAGGGAAGAGGGAAGGGAAGAAGGAAAGAAGGAAAGCTGTGTCTATACCAGTAACTTAAATATGACTATGAATGTTCATGAGGCCTGTGTCTGGTATAGTAGGTATTTTTAGCTTTCAAAATATGGTTATTGCATGAAAGCTGTCTATGGTGAACAGTCCTGGAAAATTCTAAATTCCAGATGGTCTCCAGAAAATGTCTGGGACAATTGTAGTAAGCATATGCCAAAACGTGGCTGAGGCATTTCTAGCAGCAAAATAGTATTTGTTGTCATACTCCAGTGCCCAAGGATGATCCTGAGCATGGTATTCTTTATTAAAAGAAGATATAGACTGTGACCCTATTTATTCTGTGTTTGATTAGGATTCCATTTAAGCAATACATTGTGAAGAACATCTTCTTCTGAAACGACAGCTCATCTTGTTTAAAAAGCCCACAGTATTTTGTAGGATTTAATTTTCTCTGATTGCCCTGAGTCTTAATCTTTGTATTTTATTTTGTTTCTCCTTCAGCAACTAAAAGATGCTGAAAAGAGATAACTGTCAGCTCTGCAAGAGGATTTCATATACAACTTCTGTCCATTTGTTTTCCAGCTCACTTACTTTTGAGGAAATATAACAGAATGCCACAGATTCTTTAGTGGTTATTAAAATAAATTAAAAGAATATATAACCTCCCCGATTTGACAGATCATATACCCAGGAAAAGCAGAACATTTTTATTATGCCTGCACAGCTTGCTTCCAATGATACAGTACATTGGTTTCCACAGATGTCGCTTAAATTAATTTTTGCTTAAAAATGAAAAGAGAATCCCTTAGCAGTCATCCAATTAAAAGAAAGAAAGAAAAAATATCACTCATTTCCAGATTCTCTCACTGTTAGAAATCCTGAAGTGTACATTAATCTTATTAATTCTGATAGGATCACTTTAGATTTAGGAAAACCCAACCTATATGTAAAGGTTATCTAATGGTTTCATTATGTTGCTTGCAGTGTGAATTGCAGAGTGTTAAAAACATACTTTGGATGAATTCAAAATACAGCACTTATTTAATCAACCTTGATTTCCATAAGACAGCTACAAAACTTTCCATTATTTCTTCTTAAAATAAACAAATTTTATAGCAGACAAGTAAAATATTAACCCCATTTCTATTTCCCTTGAGATGTGGCTGTCCAAGGACTTAGATGAAGCAACAATAAGTTCTTTTCCATATCAGATCTGCGGATCTCCCAGATCTTTAAATTAACTCTGACAATGAGAAAGACTCCATCTTTCCTGTTCTTCTGTTCATATTCAAAGAAACTGGTCTTATATTTCTATGAAAATTTATTGTTTTTTTTCTGTGCCACAGTAATGCTGATCTCCACACAGGGAAATAAGGGGGGAAAAAAAATAAATAAATTCTATAGTTCATATATATATTTTTTTAATATTAAACTTCAAGGGAATTTCAAAGTAGTTTAGAGGTACTAGTAACCTGTTACAAACTTTTATAAATAACAGTGTTAATATCATTATTATATATTTATTTATTTATAATAAAATCACATTGCTACCTGGTTTTGTTGAAATGAAACATTTTCTTTTGGTGAACTTTAATACTACATATTTCTATTACCCAAAGCAGTTCAAACCAAAAGGAGAATTGATCACAGATGGTCAAGCAATCAGTACAAGAAAATGTACTGTGGTATCCATGTCAAAACACAAATGGTTTCCATGTACAAGTAAAACTTGGTAGAGATAAAAAGTGAGTCTTTTAAAATTTGAGTTTTAAAAGTTATTTACCAAGGTCAGATTTCAAGTATTATTCAAAGCTTAACTGGAAAGTACTTTAAAAACAAATTAAATGTATGAACAAAAAAAAAAGTGTTTGTGTTCCTAAATCACACCAGAACATTCATAATGCTTGAAAAATAATATTAAATGCATTTTTAAAGGTGAAACAAAAAACTTTTTTTGTGCCAGAACCTATATTCAGGTTATTTTTTGAGAACAGGAAACATCTCAGAAAGTTATCATCTCAGTTAATCAGAAAGACAGGAAGTAGCTCCTTAACATGATCAGTGATGCAAACAATGAGGGCATAAGAAACACAAAATTTTGAAACAGAGTGCACACCTTGGTACTGTGTTGATAATGAGTTTTAAAGAATTTTACTTCAATTTAATGGAAACTGAAATAGTGCAATATTGTGATCTGAACCTAAAGTTTTAATACACTATTTCTGGGACTTCAAGATTTAGAAATCAATAAAGTAGGAAATTTCAAAATCTCCAAATTTTGATAAAGTTCATACTGTTTATGTTTACTGTTTATGTTTACTGTTTTTTCTTTTTTTGTTCTTAAGTTACCATATAAATATGTTTCCATGCAACATATTTCATATGCTCTTAAATCTGAATAGCAAATCACATTTAATATATAGCACTACATCTGTGCTTATCTACTTCAATCCTTCACGTCACTTTTCTACCTTATTTCCTACATACGGTACTAATTTGAATCAAACCTCTATGGTGGAAAGAGTATTATGTTTTTAATCATTTTTGTGTTGATTTTTTTTTATATCCATTCTTTACTGTCTACTTCCACTTTTTACAAAATTTATCAGAATTTTTTCTTTCCTGATCTGTTTGGTTTCTAGTAAATGACTATGGCCTTCAATTAGCCTGGTGACTTTTCTATGATTTATATATGTCCCTTATTCATATTGGCAATTAACATTCCTCCATGTAGCTCAGAAATCATAATTCCTGCTACTGTCTGCACATTGCTAAGAATTCTTTTCTTGATTTGTTCCTGTTTTTAACATCAATAGCAGATATTGACACCATCTCTTCCTTTTCTCATTGCTGGAAATCATTGCTTAAATATTTCACTGATACTTTTTACATCTTCAAATTGTATCTTTCAATGAGATAAATAGATTTTCTGTTTGGCTTTTTTTTTTTGGGGGGGGGAGGGGGTATGATAAAAGGTATCTGGAGGGTGCGCATTCAATCTCAGGGAATCTTTTCATCAAACATCACATATACTCTCTCATTCATATTTTCAGTCACTTAAAGTATTAGCCCTGAAGTGATCTGTTTATGTTTCCTGTTCAGAATCTTCCTTGTAAACTTTGAAGCTGACCTTTCAAATGTTTTAAATCTGAATTAAACCTTGTGATAGTCCTAGACTTGCAAAGATGTATTAATGGGATATGTAGTTCTCTTACAGTCAGTGACAAGATTTATATGAATATCTCTTCAGTAAGCATATTTTAACTATTTTGGGAAGGATGAAGTTACAGTTACATGGTTGTCAAAGTCAAACACTTTGTAAAAAAACACTGTACTGCAGACTGCACCAACATCTGTTTGTTATTTTCTAACGAGGCACTCATTTGGATAGATGCTTATACCAGGAAAATTTTTATTTCTAATAGCTAAGCTTCTCTGAAGTTGCTTCAAGGCATATGTATTAGAACTGTTTGTTTCTTTATTTATTTACTTGCCTAAATACTTTTGAGAACAATGGACTTTTTGCACTACATTTAGGATCAGAAAGACTGACTTAGAACTTTTTTTTTTTCATTAGCATATTTTAAAATCTCATTACATAGGTGAGATTTATCTTAATCTACAAAGGAGAATCTGTTTAGGAAAAGCACTTAAATCTCATTTAAGCAAGATGTCAGAACTGAATTTTGGCATCATGTAGCACAGCTTTCAGTTCTTTACCTAAGTAAGCTTACTTCAGAAAATTATGTGCTGAGAGAAGATATATTTTGCTTTGAGTACATTTCTTTTACTTTTGCCTGAAATGTCTCACTTCTTTGCATTAAACTTGTGCTTGAAATTCACTTATCCCCACAAATAGAACGTGGATTTCTTTTTAGGATATCCAAAGCTGCAACACTAGGAACTATGTTTTTAACAATTAAGACAACTCAGTTTAACACTCCCAGTAATGGAACAGTGATTTGGGAGCAAGTGCTACAATTAGATCTTTCTAAGCTTCTGTGCATAGTCCTTTTTATCCTCCCTCAAGTTCCAGGAAGGTGTTCATGATTATCCATATGTAGATACCTATAGGACCACGATGCTAGAAATTGAAGTTCATCAATAAAGACAACAAATTATACAAATTTAATGGATTCTATAAAATAATGATCTCCATAGTACAGAATTACATAAACTCATACACAGTACATATATTCTTACATCAGACTACATCTAATAATAAAGTATGGAAATTAGCAGAAATATATGTATTTTTAGCTATCAAGAATTAATCATGAATACAAACAGAATATATTCTAAATAACTTTTAGAATCACTAATTCTAGCAAAGTAGTCAGAAAGTGAAGATGTGACAGGCCTACATATCACTTTTTGGATATCTGTAAACTGAAATGAACAGAGTTTGTATGTGTTTGCACACTCATTTTGTATCTGCAATTCCAGTTATTTGTACTTCTTATTAAGATCAGAATGTTTCTATACCTATATCTATTTTATTTGATCAAATAATATTTACAAAACTATTTACACCCAAACTCATGTAGGCAGTCAAATAAATATGATATGAGCAGAATGCAATGTGATATTTACTGTCCCCTCCCATTTTAAGAAAAAAATACTGAATTTATTTGCACACCTAGACATATCCCCATAAGAAATAAAACAGACATTATAAATGCATAGTTACATGGCCTTTACAGAGCCAGTAACCCAGGTGAATATCAATATTGACTTGTCTAAAAAGTAAGCACACACCAACACTTACTCAATATTTACCACAATGGATCTTTAGCAATTCTGAGTTATGAGGCCAACACAAAGGCCCTCTGAAATACTGAGCTCACAACCAAATATAAATCAGATTTAGTATCATTTCAGAACAAAAACCTTACTTTCTCAGATACGTCCCAAAATAATTTATGAGAAATGTGTCATAGTTTTTATTTTAGTTTCAAAGTCATTCTTTCAGGTCATTTCCTATACAGGAAGGAACTCATATCCTTTTTTCTTCATCACTATCAGTCTTTTTTTTTAGATACTTCTAATATTCTTGAGACAGAAACTATAATTTATTGTGTAATGGTTCACAGTGTGCCTTCTGATGTGGTATTTTAACTATTTTTCCTTTTCAAATTAAAAGGGGGTAAGATTTTAATTCTGACAATGGTAGGAATGTGGAAGGAACTGTTACCATTTCAGGCCTGGAGGGAGGTCTCTGAACTGTAGTCATGAAAAGAATAGGCTTTTTCATGGTCTTCTTTTGCACTATAAAACTGTTATTTTAAAATCTACATCATAGCTTGTTTTCCAGGCGACATTTTTGGTACCATGCACTACCAATTAAAATGCTATTCTCTGGCACAATTACCTTCAGTGTACTTGAATAATGAAATGGAAATTTGAACAGATATTCATTCAAAAATAGAAGCAAGTATGTACATTACTTAATCAACTGTTCTAACTCCTTAGTTTGAGCTAGAATTTCAAATATTATAATGAAAAAAAATCACTGAAGAAAAAGAGATCAATATGCTAATCTAGAATGCTACTGATTATTGCCAGCTGAATGTTGTACTCACCTGATACATTTTCATGCATCAATATTTCATTAATAACATTTTAACAAGACAATCACAGAAAAGATCTAGGTGTGGTAAAAAAGTAAACTAAAAGCAAACACAGTTGGGTTATGAAATCTGTGATAAAATATATCACTTTCAAGTCTCTGCATAAACTGAAAATAAACAAATATAATATTTATAGATCATTGACTGCCAAGAAAAACTTTGTAATAGTGTTTTATAATACTTATGTCTCAGATTTTGATTATGAAGGGGAAAATGGCACATGTCATACCTCAGCTTTTATTAAGAAATCAGTTTAAAATTCAGCATAGATTAAAGAAAAATCTTGTGTAGGAGAAATTTCTGTTCAGAATTAGGATGGAAGATTTCATATAGAATAATAATCTGTGTTTATCCCATTGAATTTCTCTCATTTAAAAGGTGTATTCTCCAGTGTATTCCCTCTCACATATATACAGTTAAATGCATACATAGAAATGGAATACAATTAAGGATGAACTTTGTAATTTAAACTAAGGAATTTTATAGATTTGCATAATAAAGGAATTGGAGACAATTATGTCTTTTTTTACTGTCAAAGCATCATCACTTTCCCCTTATTTGAAGAGCTTTTATAAATCAGATCAGGAATTCCAGAAAAAAAAATCAAAGATATTATGCACAACTGGCTTGGAGATCTATAAACTATATTCATAGGAATAATACTTTTGCGGTGGGTAAATTAAAAATAAGCTAAAGTCAGTACAGCAAACAGAATGCCAAAAGTCAGAGTTTCAGATTACACACTGTACCTAAATTTTACTCAGTAATCTGAAAGTAATTAAATGTATATTGCTCTTACAGTGTGAATGTGTATATAGATGAGATTATGATACAATCTGAGCTGGATCAGATGGTGCTGGTGTTGGTAATGACGAACCAAGCTACAGAAAGAGGTGTTATTTTAAGAAAGCCTAGAATGTTTTTATTTGCTACATCTATTTGCCAGAATATTTCTCCCCTTTCCTCCATTTCTACTTGTTGTGGATTGAAGAGAGGGGGCAAATATGATAAGAGATGAATCTCCTTGTGTTCCAGATGACCCTCAAAGGTTAGAGGGACTGCTGCTGGAGAGCTGCTGGACTCATCTCTTAATAGGGATACCAAATACTGTGATAACAATAGACCTGACTCTCGCAGTAGTGAATTCACAAACAGGCTGTCGATTTTCAGTCTAATCACTTTCAAAACAAGTAGTCAAATTCACAAATCACATGATTTATTCAAATGCAACATTTACAAGGCAGGTTTCGGATGTCAGTACGCGAAATGCTCTAGTGCAATGTGCGGTTCTTAGCTAGTGCCTAGTGAACAAATGCACAATCATCACTCATTCAGAAGATGGGAGAGGGCTCTCAATCTTGAGGAATCTCCTCAGGCAGCATATCGACCTGAGGGGAGTAAAAGAGTTCAGCCTGCCGACTGATCCAGAAGTTACGATGGAGTCTTCCCTTTCCTCTTCCTTGTTCCCATTTTCTCCTTCTATTTCCCTCCTTAGTTCACCTTTTATACATTTTCTTCTACATTTAGGTGGAGCTTGAGTGAGTAATCATACATACTTTCCTTATTAATTGGTCTCTTGAGTTAACTGAAAATCTAGAGAGCATGCTCAGTGAAGAGGGGTCGTTCTTTGGACATGGGTATCTTTTAGGATCAGGTTGTGCATTGGTATTATAATGAGATTAAAATGAGGAGAATTTTGAGCAAAGTCCATCAGAAGGGACTGATCTGCCACCATTATTAGTCCAGCATCAGACATCTCATGTGTGACTTATCAGCTGCATGGTACAATTAGGTTGACACCTTTGCAGGGAGTACAACAGAGTTTGGCTATAGTGTCTTCACTCCACTCCACCCTCCACTCACTCATCCGCCTCAGACACCATCAGATTATCACCTCAGCAGGGACTCCAACAAAGTTTGGCCATGGTGTCTCCATTCTGCTCCACTCTTCATTGATCCTTATTACTGTGTGCTATGAGGGCAGATTATGTTGCCAGGAATCATGGATTAGTATATTCCATACATCCTGGAAGTAGTAACTCTCTCTCACGTCAAGCAAGTGTGGGTAATGCCATAACTTCTGTTGTTAGGCCCTGTTTTTCTCTTATTTCCCCTTTCTTCAGCAATATACCCACACTGCTTTCACCGTATCTTCATACTTAGTTTCCTTAAGGTCATATCTTCCTATTCTGTGGGTGAGTTAAATTATTTTTCTAATAAAAAATGTGTACTCTGTGAAATATTGTGGTTTATATTTTGCAATATAAAACCTCTAATCATAATTACAGGATGTTCAAGTCCTATAAGAAACAGATATTATAGCATGATCCTTCATATGAAGAATCAAAAGTCTTTTTTTTGTTTGTTTGTTTGTTTGTTTGTTTGTTTGCTTTAGTCTTTTGCTTGAGTCTTTTATATACATATACGTTCCTGGCCTGACAATTTGGAAAACTGTTTTTTTTACTTCTTCTTCTTCTTTTGTCCTTCCTGCCTAATAGTTTAAAGATCTTTTCAATGGACAAAGATATTACGGTGAAATCCTTATTCCTGTCAGAGAACTTAAAAGTAGAGCCACTGACCAAAGTCAGAGAGGCATCTGTGAGAAGGTGAGACTGGGAACTAACTACACTCACAGGCTTATATCAGATGTGTTGAAATCATATCTGAACAATTCTTAATATCATTGCAGAATTATAGTTTTGTAACTTAGATATGTAAATTAGATGAAAATGCACAAAAGTAATCAAGTTGGAATCATTTGAAAGCAGAATGCCATTTATTTGAGGAATAAGTGATCAAGAAATATATGCTGTGTAAGAAATATAATATATGCTGTGGCTTTCTCACATCAGTATATAAAAGAGTGATTTAATTTTAAAAAATAGGAAGAAAAATATTAAGAGAAAGCAAATTCACTTTTACTTGAATGATTTTGTCTTTCCCTTGGCTTCTATATCCTACAGTGACTTAGAGGACACTGAGAATCTAGCTTCCAGGGCTTGTCATAATCTCAACACACTAAAGAAAGAAGCATTTACATTGACTGTGATTTCCATAGGAAATAAAATCAAAGTCCCTATATTCAATCATAAGAAAGAAAGTAAGTTTCATGTAAGTACTCTCCAGGGATGCATTGCAAGCTTCAATGGCTCAGCTCCCATGAAGCCTAGTTTTAATTTAGCTGCATAAAATATTCTCTCCCCAGTCTACCATCACATATAGCACAGGTTTGTGTTCAAAACCTCTGATCCAGACTTCTTGAAATGCTCTGTGTTTGGCCAAAACACCCCAGAAAGTCATTTTCAGTTTTGAGGAACTGGATGAAGGTGCTAACGAAACCCAGAATGCCTCCTAACAAGGACAATGAGAAGTACCTCCTGTGATGTCAACAAAACAAGCCAGCAGAAATGTAAATCTCTTGATGAAATTCATCAAAAGTATCAAGCTGAAGAACGACATTTATCCTATTTCAGATTAAATTTTGAATTTTCCACCTCTGGAACTAATGTAAACTGTGAACAAAGCAAAATCATAAAGTCTTTGTCTTAAAATGGTTTTTAGAAGACCTTTGATGTCTTATAGTGCTTAAGCTGAAAGGCTTGACTTAAAAATTTGAAAGTTTGAAATTTTGAAAATGTGCTGTCTCTGAAGTAAAACTATTTTTCATTCTTTAAAGACAGTCAGGATACACAAATATGTGATATATTTTTGTCCCAGAAACTCATAGAAAAAAAAAAAAAAAGAAATTCTCATCTTATTAATTCAGTATTATTCATAAGCAAGACCCACATGCTCTCCAGGTTAGACCATGCAATGTCTTTTGTATTAATGCATCACAGAGGTATAGAAGTTGAACAATATAGAAGTTGATTTTTCTACTTAGATCACAAAGATGTTTAGCAAAATTTTTTGTTAATTAGCATTCTTTTAACATTTTAAGACCAATATCTTCTGTAAACCATTTATGCTGGAGCAGTCTTTTTCCTTTCCATTCCTTTTGCTTTCCCTAAGTAAATGTTCTGTATTAACTTAATAAAATTTTACTGTTAATATTTGTAAAATCTATTATTATTTTACTATATTAATATATAATTTATATCAATATTAACATACTAATATAAAATATTTTAACATATTTTGATATTATATACTTATGCTATTAATATTTAAAATATTTTACTAGTAATTAATTAATTATATGTGTTATAAATTGTAGGTATTAATATTAAAATTTTATATGTTATTTTATGTATTAATCTCTCTAGGAAAAAAA
>VZSG01001080.1:102155-122909 GCA_013398315.1 Nothoprocta pentlandii | reverse complement strand
TATATATATATATAAATTGAACTATTTTCAAAAAATTCTTCTAGATTCCAAGCAGGAGGAGATGTCTTCAAGCACTGAATAAAGATCCCTAGCTTTGGACAGCTTGGCTGCATTATTTCAGGGGACTACACCCACTTACTGCGTTATATCACTTATCTGAGGCAATTTATCCTGCTTGATGAGTTTTCCATTTTCTCACTCTGAGGTGTCTGTATAATTGGTGTGGTCATTGAGTTGACATTTTTGGCAAGCTGCTACAGAACTAATCTTCATCCTTCATTTTTCCTGCATTTCCTGCATTCATCCTGCATTTTTCAGATGTTCATGAGATTTGCTGCTGAACATATTAAATACTAATGCAGATATTAGCAAATTGTAATGAATCAGCATCACTAGAAAATCATAATTTTAATTGTGTAATAAATGAAACAAACTTGCTTGTTCTAATCCCTACATCCTGTTGGCTGCTAGCTGCTTCTTACTTAGCCACCACTAGATTATTCTGAAGACGAAAGCCATCCTAGCTCACATTAAGTTACATTTTTGAATTAATATAAATGTCAGTATACATTAAAACATGTTTCAGGACAAAAAGAGCATATCAGGGATGAGTTTTAATAAGAGAATTGTTCTGGTCTTGTTATTTTACAAGTCCATCTTTTAAACATGGGCAAATTGTTTGAGATGGGAGACTTCAGGGGAAAGGGAAATGATTATTATGTTGTTATTTGACCTGACAATAGCAGAGCCTTGCAAAGTAGTATCTCTTGATACGACATTCTTCTGCAGTACTCTGATTGAATTGCTGTGCTAGCATATTTTAAGCAAGATACTCTAGGGTTTTACAGGGACAATTACTGATAATCACATACCAGCTGGGCTTCTAAGACACTTCTAAGGAGTTGACCTTCTGCTGGGTGCTAAACTGTGAAGTGTGGAGAAGCATACATTTGGAGGATCATTGTGCAGAACATTGCAGCTAACTTCTTGATGCAGGTGGTTGATGAGCCAACAAGGGGAGGGGCGTTGCTAGACCTGATGCTAACTAACAGAGATGGTCGAGGAGGAAATGTTGGGGGCAGCCTTGGCTTCAGTGACCACAAGATACTGGAATTCATGATTCTGTGGGGAGGAAGCTGGGCAAGAAGTAGGATAGCTACCCTGGGCTTCAAGAGCCAACTTTGACCTCTTCAGGAATTGGAGGAATTCCCTGGGTCAGGGGCCTAGAAGGTCTAGAAGGAAAGAAGGTCCAGGAGAGCTGGCTAATATTCCAACATCACTTTCTCCAAGCTCAGGGTCGGTGAATTCCTACAAGAAAGAAGTTGAGCAAGGAGGGCAGGAGACCTGCGTGGATTGGCAAGGAGCTGTTGGGTAAACTTGGTAAGAAAAAGAGAGTATGCATCATGGGAAGAATATAAGAACATTGTCAGAGAATGCAGGGATGCAATGAGGAACGCCAAGACCTTTTTGGCATTAGAGTTAGCAAGAGATGACAGAGAAAACAGGAAGGACTTCTTCTATAAATACATCAGCAGCAAGAGGAAGACCAGGGAAAATATTAGTGTGCTGCTGAGTGGGGAGGGTGCCTTGGTGACAGAGGATGCAGAGCAGACAGCGTTACTAAATGACTTCTACGCTTTTTAGAAGTTTTTAGTGGTAAGTCTAGCCCTCAAGAATTACTGACACCAGGTAAAAGACAGATAAACAGGAAAGAGGAGGAAGACCTTCCACTGATCAAGGAGGATTGTGTTAGCGATTATTTAGGCTATCTGGGCACTCATAAATTTATGGGCTTGGATGGAATACACCCCAGAGTGCTGAGGGAACTGGCAGGAAACTAGCTCAGCTGCTCTCCATCATCTTTGATGGATGGAGACCATCCTCATCTTCTTCATGACCTCATCTTCAAGAGGTCATGGAGAGCAGGGGAGATGCCAGAGGACTGAAAGAAACCAAAATCACTGCATTCTTCAAAAAGGGAAAGAGGCATGAGCCGGAAAAGTACAGGCTGGTGAGCCTCACCTCTGTCCCTGGAAGGATGATGGAGCAGTTCATCCTAGAGATCATCTCTAGGTATGTGAAGGAAAACAAGATGATCAGGAGCAGTCCCCATGGATTCACCAAGGGAAAATCATGTTTGACGAGCCTGATAGCCTTCTATTATGGAATGTCAGGATGGACAGACAAGGAGAGAGCTGTGGATGTTGTCTACCTTGACTTCAGCAAGGCTTTTGACACCGTCTCCCATAATATCCTCATAGGAAAGCTGCAGAAGTGTGCACTGGATGAGTGCACAGTGAGGTGGATCGAGAACTGGCTCGATGGCAGAGCTCAGAGGATAGTTATAAACAGGGACAAGTCCAGTTGGAGGTCTCTGGCCAGTGGTGACCCCAAGGGTCAATTCAACTTGTTCATTAATGACTTGGAAGAGGGCATTGAGTGCATCCTGAGCAAGTTTGTGAATGATACAAAATTAGGTGGAGTGGCCAACACTCCGGAGGGCTGTGCTGCCATTCAGAGGGACCTGGACAGGCTGGAGGGGTGGGCAGAGAGGAACCTCATGAGGTTCAACAAGGACAAGTGTAGGGTCCTGAACCTGGGGAGGAATAACCCCATGCACCAGTAAAGACTCAAGGTTGACCTGCTGGAAAGCAGCTGCACAGAGAAGGACCTGGGAGTCCTGGTTGACACCAAGTTAACCATGAGCCATCAGTGTGCCCTCATGGCCGAGAAGGCCAGTGGGATCCCAGCCTGCATCAGGACAAGTGCTGTCAGCAGGTCGAGGGAGGGGATCCTGCCCTTCTCCTCAGCTCTGGTGAGGTCCTACCTGGAGTACTGTGTGCAGTTCTGGGCTTTCCAGTACAAGAGGGACATGAAGCTTCTAGAGAGGGTCCAGCAGACAGCAACAAAGACGATTAAGGGGCTGGAGGATAGACTGAGACTGGAGGAAAGACTGAGTGAGTTGGGCCTGTTTAGCCTGGAGAAGATTGAGAGGAGATCTGATCTATATGTATATATATCTGAAGGGTCAGTGTAGGGAGGAAGGGGCCAAACTTTTCTCAGTGGTGGACAGTGATAGGACAAGCGGTAATGGGCACAAATTGAAACACTGGAAGTTCCATCTCCATGTGAGGAAGAACTTCTTTCTTGTTTGAGTGACAGAGCCATGGAACAGACTGCCCAGGGAGGTTGTGGAGTCTCCTTCTCTGGAGGTCTTTCAAACCCACCTGGATGCAACCCTGTGCCATGTGATCTAGGTGTCCCTGCAGGAGCAGGGGGTTTGGAATAGATGATCCCTGTCTTAAAACCAAAGGCTGAAGTCCTGATTTAGGCAGAATTCCAAAACTGGGGAGTTTTGCCCTGCTATTACTGAGTCTGATTCTTAAATGTAATGTAATGCATTCAGTTATGTGACCTAGAGTAAGAGTATGACTTTTGCAATTAACAGGTAGTTTTATTTTTTTCCCTTTTGTTTTATATATAAGGTTATTTACTTGGTTATATCACCTTATTATAATGTTTCTTTTGCAAAGGTACTTTTTTCCTACTGCTTAAAATCAGTCCATGTGAAACTGAAGAAAGGCATAGAATGTGCAATTATTTTGCTTCAATAGAACAGTAACTTATTTAATTACTTTCCATTGGTATTTACATTTCTAAAGTTAAATTTGTCAGTTCATAATATTCCCCAAAGTCTAAATCAAAATAGTAGAAAATAATGCTTTCACCCATGCTTCCATTTTCAATAAAAAACAAATTAACTTGAACTTAGTTCTTTGGAAAAATCAGGAAACTCGTTCAATTATTTCACTCTTCCTGTAACTAAATCATTCAAACAAAACTTGCTTCATATTATTGTTATTCCATTTCTAGACAGAATATTTTTGCTTTTTTTTTTGAACTTTATCCATTTTTATTGTAAATCTTTCGCAATAATTCTGTCAAACTTTCCATTGTTCCCTTTAGATTATAAAGTATATTTCTTCAGCTTTTCTCTTGTAAGGAGTTTCAATAGGGTCATTTGTCTCACAATCAGCAGCTGGTTCAAAAGAAAACATGAACATGTTTTCCTCAGCTCGTGATGGTTTGAGCAGTTACTGACCTCTGGGTAAAAAGAATAAACAGCAGAGCTGAGAACAAAAGGAGTCCTCAGGCTACCATTAACTCACACTAATAAGGCAGACATGATGTACTGTGGTCAGTACAAGTCTCATTTATAGATAAGGCATAAAGAAAAAGCATTCCATTACCAAAGAAAGATCAAAGGTTAAAGTATGATATGATTGTTTTTATCTGAGCTGGAAGTCACTGGAAGTGACAATTTTCTGAAATGTGAAGGCGTTCTCACATTTCAGAAATATATTTCAGGGTATCTGTATTTGGCACTTGATGTTTCAAGACACCCTTACCAAAGGATAAGCTTTGTTGTAGCTTTTTGGTGGGAAGGGAAAGGCTGAGGGGAAGGGGATGTTAAGTTCCTTTCATAAAGCAGTCAAAGTATTAACTGTAGCTTTTGAAGTAACTTAATCTTTTTTTTTTTTTTTTTTTTTTTTTAAGGCTTTACTGATCAAAATAAGCAGGAATATCAAACATAAGGAGGAAAATAATTTTTAATGGTAACTTTTAAAATTGATAAGGATATGTAAAATACATGAAACATAATTGATCAGATCCTATATATTTCCTGTTTGGGATCAGATTCTTTGACAGTAAATTATTTTGCTTCACCTTCCCATTCCCATGCCCTCCACTACTCCCTATTCTCTGACACACTATATTTACTGAGCAAATTATTTTATGTCAAAGATATTTAAAACATTTATTATTATTTATTAAAATATTCAGATTCTTGAATTCATATTTCTGGAAATCACATCATCTGATTTATCATCTGATTTTTTTTTTGTTTGTTTGCTTTTAGTGTTGGATAAGACAATAATTATTTCTGGAAATAAAATGAAAACAAATTTTGCAGGATCAAAACATCGTAGACATATTGAATTGTCAATATTATTATATGCTTTTGAAGAATTATAGAACCAAAAATCATTTGTCAGTTATGCTTATTAATAGCCACAGCAACATTGGTAACTGTAGGAGTAGGGAAGGCAAGGCAGGACAAGACAAAGGAGAAGAGCAATTTCAACACAAATCAATACAATCAGAAGTTAATATTTAATTATTTGCATAACATATCACTTTAATTATAGTTACATTTTCCTGTCATAATCCATATACAGCTAAAACCACGAACTTCCCTGAAGCAACATAATACATGTGCCTTGAATAATTCCATACAGTGATGGCTGGAGCTCTGTTCACATTGTTCAATCATATTTTTAATGAACACTAAACTTGAACTCATCTTGAAGTTATGTTAGTGCTATACTGAAAAGTTAAAGAAGTTAGTCATCCTCATCAATTTTCAAAACAATATTTCTTAAAGAATATAAGGACAGTAGAAAGAATGATCACTTCTAATGTATAGTACCTGGGAAATCTTGAAAATGAGAATGGATATCTCTTTGTTACTGGTTTGAAAAACAGTTCAGTGCTTTGTGAACAAATCACCACACCTTTCTACTGCAGATGAGAGATTATTTTGATGCAAGTGTCCAGACTCCCTCAGCAGACAGTGAAGAAAATTCCTTCAGAGAATAACCTATTTCTTTCTGAAAGGAGAGTCCAAAAGAAATGAGATGAACCATGGAAATTAGTGATGTGCAGCAGCAGCTCTTAGAAACATCAGCCTGTGACAGAAATCTGTTTACCACAACTTTTATGGTGAAGAAAGATTCAGCCTCCTTCTTTTTTTGAAATGCCAAAATAAAATAAGTTCTTAGAGAATTACAAAGTCAAGGCATAATATCTGATAGTAGAGGTGGTATGTGAACTGTAAAATCCTAACTACAGAGTTGTCTTTGAGGTTTTGTCAAAAAAGGCCAATATTATTCCATCAATAATGCTGTTTATACTTTCCCAGGGGATGAGAAATATACCTTCTTTTAATTGCACAATTTCATTTTATTGAAATGTCTTTATACAGTACTCATCTCTGATCCTCTCCTTTATTTCTCCTGAGTCAGGAATCTGCTTCAACCCTTTAGCCATTTCTTGCTATTGCAGGGTTTGCAGTGATGCTCAGTTCAGTTGAGAGTTACCAAAGTCCTTTAGGAAAAGATATTAGAATATATACTTTTATACCTATATAAATTTAAATATATACCTTTCATTATCTGGGAACATTTATTTACCAGCTGAAATATACAAAAGTAGCCTGGCTTGTAACAACTCTGTGATAGTTATTGTCTTGCAATTATATCTGTATGCTGTTGTGTTTTGATATGAGGTTAATATTAGTTTTAAGCTTGAAAATTTCATCCTAAAAAGCTTCTAATACTTTTTTTTTCTCTCAATAAAATGTGTATTAAAAGTTCTATGACTTCTCTGCAGACACTTTTGTCTTTTGAGAAACCACTCACATCCCAGTTGTCCAAAGAAATCGGCATGTATTAGTATAGCAACCAACGCCTGACCTTAAATTGACCCTCTCACTCTTCTCCAAAGTTATATATTAAAAATCATAAAATGCCCAAGGTTGGAAGGGACCTCAGAGGTCATCGAGTCCAACCCCCCAAAAAATGTTAACAGATTGATATTAATTAATGCAAATTCTTAACAAATCTGCCTATTTAGAACAATATTTAATGCAAAAATACTAAATAATTCTCTGAGGACATCATTATTATTACTCCAGAGATAATTTACAGGAAATCCAGAAGAGTTTCACTTGTTTTCTTTTTACTTTTTCCTTAGTACTGTTTTTAATAGATAGTTTAAAAATTGCTAAAGGCAAATTAAAATTAAGATCTAAAAACAGATTTTATGAGATAGCAATTACCTAATTTGTATAATTTGGCACATTCATTGCTTTTAAAAAATCTTGTAACTTGATAGACTACACTGGAAAAACATCATAGTTTTTCTCTGTTTTATAAAAGGGAAAATATCCTTAAACCCAACTCATTCTCTTCAGATAAATACCTCTAAGGGTAACATGCTTTGGAATGAATTCAGGGAATATTTATGTTGCTTGTTACACTGGCAAGCCAAAAAACTAATTTATTTCTAATAAGAAATAAAGGAAGAACCATCCTAAATCAAACACAAGAAATTATTTACTTTGTGTCAAAATATTCAGCTGCTTAAATCTGAATGACAACCTTCCTCTCCTTCATTTCATATCTAGTAAACTTCTGAACATTGTTCAAGGCATATATTTTAATCTCAGTTTCAGTATAGTTAGATGCATTTCCCAGCATTTGTGCTTCAGGAGTGGAGAACTATGCCTTGCCTAAGCAAGTTGAGAGTTAGATTGAGCAAAAACCAACAGCATGTTAGTCAGCTGCAGGGAAGAACTGTTCAACAGGCTGTTTGAACTTTATTACTCATTTCCCTGCAGGTTATGTGTGAAGGCGGGGAAAAAAATGTTATTATACAATGTATCTAAAGAGCTCGCAGTAATTTTTTCCAGGATAGACACTGCTAATATGCTTTATGAAGAACCATTCCATGCCTCTTTAAATTAAGCATAAACAAAACTCCTTGGTGGACCATGGCAATTGAATTTCTAAGTTAAAAGGTATTCTCCCCAAGGTCGGGTCTCAAATCTGTGTCAGAACTCAAAAGTATTGCCCAACTTCTCTGCTGAGAACTCCTGCTGCTCTGTCAGATAAGGCAAGATTTACATAATTACATAATGCAACTCACAATTCTGAAAACAGCACCACAAGATAGATAATGAGAAAGATGTGAAATCAAAGCAAAGAAAGAGAGAGTTGCCACATCACTGCAAACCAAGGCCTGGAGTGCGATAGCTTTTTACAAAAGAACATATGTATTTGGAGAAAGGGTGCATTTGGCAGTTTTTTCCCTGGTGCAGCTTATTTGAAAGAAAATCACTCTTATAGTCTGGATTATTTAATATAAAATCACATCTATTAAGCAAATGAAAAGATGCATGACAAATTCCCAAGCTTTGAAAAAAAAATTCAGTTTCTCTCTCAAATTATGGAGCGCCATTTCTGCAGTAAGTCAGTTAATGCTGATGTCATTTAGTCTATTTGTGTTTAACTTTTTGATTTTGAGACTACAATTTTAAGAAAAAGAAGACAGTATTTGAATGGGGTATTGTATTCAAAAATCATCCGTTCTCCCTCTCCAAGTTGTTTCTCAGGCATAAGTGTTCTCTTTCAGTAACACACAAAACAAAACAAAAAAACACCCCTAAGTTATGGTCACAGTGAGATCATCACACAATGATCTTTGCTCTCAATTCCCCTGTTGTCTTAGCACTGAGAAGATGAATGTCTCAGATCTCAAAGCCTCCTGCACTTGCCACAGTGGCCTATGCGCTTCTAGCTAAACTGTGGTGTAATTTTTTCCTATTTCTGTTATCACCAGCTCAAAAACAGTAGGCAAGGGGCATTTAAAGGCATTTTGGCTAATATCTGACTCTGTGGTGAAACAAATTTCAGCTGTGGCTATTTTCATGGAGATATGCAAAGATCCTGCAGAAGAGGTAATTCAGAGTGTAAACAGGGTTATTACAAGAGCAGCAGTTGAATAATGGTGTTTCTTCAATGCTTAAATTCATTCTTTATTTATCTACCAGCAGAAAGATTTAAAAATATATTCTATATTTTATATATATTTAAAAATATATATAAAAATATATATTCTGTTCTTTTGAGCTATAAAGTGGAAATTTACATACATTTGCCAAAAAGCAGCCTTAAAATAATACTTTTTAAAATTGTATTTTCTTTAAAATAGACATTTTACAATGACGAACTGTAAGCATGTAAATAACTGTGAGGATAGCTCTCTTTAGTGGTATCCTCCATAAAAGGATNGGCAAGAAGAGAGCCTGAGCTTGGAAAGGAGCCACCCGCCCTCAAACCACTTCCCTCTGGCACCAATCGGGAAGCCCAGAAATTCAGTCTCAGTAGCCAGTGTTAAAGCCCGTTCCTCTCTGACTAGATGTTGATATTTTCTCGCCTTTTTGGTAGCCACATTGCTCAAAGTTGTTAACTTGCTTTCATAGCAGACAGTAACATCCACTACCATAGCATGGATACCTTTCACAAAAAAAAAAAAAAAAAAAAAAAAAAAACAAAAACGGATTGATAGGCTATTCTTTAGTATTTCTTTTTACTCACATTAAGATTTAAATCCATAATCCATATTCAGTGTATTTTCTTACTTTGTAAGAAAATTACAATTAAGTTGTACATATATACATATCTCTTTACCTTAAAATTTGAACATGCACTCTTATTTACTAATTACTTCCTGTGATTTTTTAAGAGAAATATCAGATTTCTTTTAGAATATAGGAAAGATGATAACCAAAGTGTTTCATTAGCTTGAATGTTCCACTTATTACAGCTTGTTAAAAAATGTTCTTAATTATATATATATATATATTTAAGAAACAATCTAGATTAATTTATGACAACTAAAAAGCTTTTAAAAAGTATTTATCTAATCTTAGAATATATAAACAAAGTGCTATTACAGAAAATACTTTAGGGAAGGGTTTGGGGCTTTCCAATTATATAAAAAAAAGTAAATTAAAATGGTTTTCACTCATGAAATTCTCAGCAGCCTCATTATGAAGAAGAACCTTTTGGCAGTATCTGTCCTACAATCAGATGACAAGTACAAACTTAAAAAAATATATAAAAAAAAATTTTTTTCAGACTGTAGAAGGTGGTAGCTATGGTGGCTACAAGGGCTAAGAGATATATTAAATTAATGAAGTCTTGTGGACATTTGTAATACAATGGCATTTAGGGTAGCAGAGAATAGGAAATTTATGAGAAGCAGGGTTGGTCATGGTAGAATAGTTTCCTAGCTGCCACTATGGACTACAGCAATAGCAGGAAAATGGGAGAAAGGACTCAGACATATACAGAGAAATACGAACAGATATTTAACTGAGAAATTAGTATTCCCTTGTTCATCTTTTTTTCCCTGCTTATTCCTTCATATGCAGACAAAGTTGCCTTGGTCTCAGCTGAGCCCTAAAATGACCCAGAAAGTAAACAAAATTTCACACGAACCTGTTCTGAAACCTGGTATGAGTGATCACACTCTATATACCTGACATGTACTCATCAAAATGTGATCTCAGATTTTTCAGATACAGATGTAAACAGACATATATTCAGGTATATTTTCAAACGTGGTCGCTTGAAGGAAAGTAAGTTAGATCCACCCACAACATGCAGTTTACAGCTATGGCATTTGGCCTAGAAGAAGGAATCTCTCTAGACCTTCTCAAGTACTTAAACATCAAATTCTTCACTTCCTGCAACCTCCAAGCCATTGATTAAGTTGTAATTATGATATTTGAGAAACTTTCCATCTTTCTTTTCAAATACTGCTATGAAAAAAGAATCACAAGTTTCATAAAGTCAGTAAGAGAAAATGTAAAGTGTGAGATCAAATAGGCTGCATATGTTTCTGTTATTTTCTTCAGAAAATGGAGTTGAAGCCCCCTTCTTGTAGTGTTTATCTCCATCTTTATATAGTTTTATTGAATTTATAAATTTCTTAATTTAGAAACAATGGTGTGGGATTCCTACTAGCTAATTCTTGGTAGCTCCCTGCACAGCATGGGTTTTATCTGAATAGTCTCTCAGCAGCATCTATCTTCTGCTGTACACTACACAGCATGCCTCACACATAAATTCTCTCCTGCTGTACTTTCGCTGTCACAGCAGATGATTTTGTAATCCCAAATTTCTAACTGGAACCAGATCTGGGGGGTTTGCTTGTTTGTTCCACCGGCTGGAACACGTAAGATTCTTAATTACTCCTTAATTTGCAGTAAAATAAGTCTTTAAGTCTTCTTCTTTCTGGTACAGTACAAATACAGAAATTCAATGTTTCCTGATTTTATAAAATGGTCTGGTTGCTTGGCTTCTTTAATGTGATAGATTAGACCAGTTACATAATCACAAAATCACAGAATGGTTAAGGTCGGAAGGGACCTCTAGTGATCATACAGCCCAACACCCCTGCTCAAGCAGGGACACCTACAGCACATGGCATAGGGTCGCATCCAGGAGGTTTTTGAAGACCTCCAGAGAAGGAGGCTCCACAACCTCCCTTGGCTCTGTTACCCTCACAGGAAAAAAGTTCTTCCTCATATGGAGAGGGAACTTCCTGTGTTTCAACTTGCACCCATTGTCCCTGGGCACCACTCACTGGCTACCACTGAAAAGAGTTTGGACCCCTCCTCGCTACATTCACTCTTCAGGTACTTATACATATTGATCAGATCTCCTCTCAGCCTTCTCACCTCCATGCTAAACAGGCTCAGCTCACTCAATCTTTCCTCGTACGTGAGATGTTCCAGTCCCTTAATGATCTTCGTTGCTGGACCCTCTGCATCCACTGGACCCTCTTGAGAAGTTCCACATCCCTCTTGTACTGGGGAGCCCAGAACTGCACACAGTATTCCAGGTGCTGCCTCACCAGAGCTGGGGAGAGGGGCAGGATCCCCTCTCTTGACCTGCTAGCAACACTCCTCCTGATGCAGGCCAGGAGCCCATTGGCCTTCTTGGCCACGAGGGCACACTGCCGGCTCATGGTTAACTTGGTGTCAACCAGGACTCCCAGGTCCGTCTCTGTGGAGCTGCTTTCCAGCAGGTCAACCCCTAATCTGTAGCCCCTCGATTAGTCCACCAAAATATTTCTCTGACAGGTGTAGTTTTTCAGAGTTGCTTTGCTGATGCAGTATCAGTGCAAAGTCCATTTTCTGAAAAGGAGAATGGATGTAACTGCAATGATATGTTCACTTGTTTCAGAGCTATGCTGTAGACTACGGGTTAACCCAAGGGCTCGAGCTCTGACGTAATTTTGTGCAGAGTCTGAACACTTGGCTTAACTCTAAAAAAATGGTATGAGGGGAAGACAAAAGTCAAGTAGTGAAACTGAAGAAGCCAGATTGCCTCCAGAAATATCCTCCCTTTCCATGTGTCATTGGCTGTCTCCCAGTCGCATGCCTTACCTGTTTGGATGGGCAAGTGTCAACGTGCTTGGTGCTGACTGCCAGCAGCACAGTCAGTGATGGGATTGATAGACATTTCTTCTTGATATGGGGTTCACTCCTGCCTACCTTTCATTCACTAGGGACATTAATTTGGATCTCTGCCCTCCTGGCCAGCTATAGACTTTTTAAAATGTATCAGGAACATCGTATCCATAAGAGATCTAACCTTCCATCAGCTTTAGTTAATGAGCCAAACTGATTCAAAAATTACCATTGTGAGGCAGATAAACAGCAAAAAAAAAAAAAAAAAAAAAAAAAAAAAAAAAAAAAAAAAAAAAAAAAANAAAAAAAAAAAAAAAAAAAAAAAAAAAAAAAAAAAAAAAAAAAAAAAAAAAAAAAAAAAAAAAAAAAAAAAGAGTTCTCATGAGACAAGTCGCTTAGAAAACTAGGTGAAATTAAAGAAAAAAAAGCCATTGAGTAGAAAATGAAAGAAATAGTATGAAGAAAAGAGCTGGAACACAGAGAACTGAAAAGGAAGCATTAAAAGACAGGAAAAAAAGGAAAATGTTGAAGTCGGAAAGCAAAATGAAAAGAAAAAATAGACAATGAGAAGGAGAAAACAGAATGAGAGCTACACAAATCATTAAATATAGAAAATGAACAAAAAGTGCTCAGAATAAAAGGAATGCAAAAATCAGGGAAAGGAATAAGTTAAGACTGCAGACTGTTAATATGTGATATATAACATTTAATGTTTTTCGTGGAAGGCTAAAAAATAACAAAAAAAATATTTTTCATTGTTCACTATTTATCTTTACTGTGTCAATTTTCCTATCACATGAATCTTCTAATTTCTTAACTATTCAGTATTAAAGTGTTTTATTTTCAAATACTGCAGTCTCTTTGAGCTCACAGATAGATGAGCTTTGTGTTAATTTGCTCAGGCTGGGGAAGATTTCAACACACACAAAATCACAGAATGTTTCAGATCAGAAAGGACCTTTAAAAGATCATCCAGCTCAGCATCCTTGCTTAAGCACAGTAACATAGACTAGACTGCTCAGGACCCTGTCCAGATGGCTTTTGAATATTTCCAAAGATGGAGAATCCTCAGCTTCTCTGGGAAGCCTGCTCCAGTGATGGGCCTCCCTCAAAGTAAAAGAGTTTCTTTTTGCCTTTTTACCTTACCTTAAGTTTGCGACCACTTCAGTCCTAAATATATAGGTCAATAACATGGTCATCTTAATTAATGTACATTTATCTAAAACTGTACATTCGTTTTTTAATTGACCATCAATGAAGTCTATGCAATTAATTCAACTATATCTACTTTGCATTTAATATGCTTGGTTAAAAATTGTATCTCTTGTTATTCTGAGTATTGTGAATTATTCTCAGTGGGCCTAGTGTTCTGGAAATGTGTAGATCTTAACCTTAAATTTGGTCAGTGTGATGTAGATTTTTCTGGGGTCTCATATGGCACTAGGTCTTCATGTTCAGTCAACTGAATCAGTATCTTGTAGGTAAAATAGACAAATTCACTCTAGAAGTCTACATTTTAGATGTCTCTACTTGGACAAATTAATCTGCTCACAAATGGCTTTTAACTTTCTTTCACTTTCACTTTATGAAAGTTCCATAAGCAGGCAACAAAAACTGCACGTACATAAAAAGATGCACCCTTCATAGCATTCAATAGAAGCAATTCGTATGAGAAGATAATAATCTTGTAGAATTGGGTGTTAATGCCCACCAGATATTGGAAAACAATATTTGGATTATAGGATTAAGTCAGGTAGATATCAGTAGCTTTAAAATACTTTAAAAAAATATTACATTTGCTAAAGCAAAATACATTTTTTAATGCCTAGTGATAATTGGCTGAAGAAATACAAGATGTGGAATTACTTGGTAAGCAGTAGAACTGAGAAAAAGAACTTGCAGTTACAATGAATCTCAAGCTGAATATTTTTCACACTGCAGTGAAAAATGAAAATATACTGGGGTGTATAATAGATGTACTGTCTGAAACAAAACAAGCTTTTTTTCCCATTCTACTACGCAACTGGCAAGTCATCAGTTGCAGTCACGTGTTTCATTTTGAGACACACAATTCAAGAAGGACACAGACCAGATGGAAAGAACCCAGAGAGAGTAAAGAAAATGGTCAAAGGTCTAGAAAATGTGATCTACAAGAAGACTTAAATAGTTGGGGTTATTTAGCTTAGAGAAATGAAAACCCTAGAGGGATATGAAAAAGAAGACTGTGTAAAAGTGTACCGAGCAGAGAGAGGAAGGGAATAATGTGCTCTCCATGCCTATGGTAGGTAGGACAAAGGATAATAATTCAAATTGTTATGAGTAAGATATAGATGATATATTCCTGTAGGGAAACATAACGAAGCATAGAATTATATTACTTCAGAAAATATCAAATCTCTGTCACTGGTTGCCTTCAACAACAGGCTAGACATCTTCACTAAATGATATGGGTATATATGATGTTTCCACCACACAAGGGAATAGAGTAAATGAATTCCTGAGGTTCTTTTCAGACCTTTTTTAGTGTGATTTCTGTGAGATTGCTAAGAATGTAGAATAATTGTAAAATATTAAAAATATTTGAAATATCTGTATAAAATATTTTTTTCTCTTTATCATACAACTGATAAATAATAAAATTCTGTTTTTTTTCAGTATACTTAAAAGTGCTAATTCTACTGAAATTGATTCGGCTATAGTTTATTTTTAGACTGTTCAAATATGATTTTTCTCTAGTGAATATTTTCATTCTTCGCCAACATTTTCTAAGTATCAGAGGTACATACATTAACTGAATAATTATTAGCAAACTTTGACATCAGCAAGAAGTAGATGCTTTCCAGTCTTCCACCTCTGCTAAAAATAATATAAAAATGCTTTATATCTTTTCTTCTTTTTCTGTCTACCTATTTTCTTCTTTTTCTATCTCCCTACTTGCTTGACACTGAACAGGCAAATTCTACTGGCCATGTAAGATACCAGAATGGTGGAAATACATTATATTTTAAAATCTTATCTTTTGCCATTCTCAGAGCAATGCAATATGAATATAATGATTTATGGATGAATAATACTTTTTAAGAGGCCTTTTTGAAATAGATTATATTACATCTTACAAAGACATCATATATTATTTAAAAATATAAACTGAACCACAGACAAAGTTGGAAAAGATATCTAATATAAGTTTATGTTGCAAATATTCAGGCATTTAGAAAATATCATATTTATGACCAAATAAAGGTGGGATCAGTGTGTTAACAGAGTCAGCACCAGGTAAGAAATAATCTGTTATGGAATCACAGAAGCAGAGAATCACAGAATGGTTAAGATTGGAAGGGACCTCTAAAGATCATCTAGTCCAACCCTCCTGCTCAAGCAGGACACCTGGAGCACAGGGCACAGGACAGCATCCAGGCTGGTTTGGAAGATCTCCAGAGAAGGAGACTTCACAACCTCCCTGGGCAGCCTGTTCCAGGGCTCTGTCATCCAAACAAGAAAGAAGTTCTTCCTCACATGGAGATGGAACTTCCTGTGTTTCAGATTATACTCATTTCCCCTTGTCCTATCACTGGCCTCCACCAAGAAGAGTTTGGCCCCCTCTTCCCTACATTCACTCTACAGGTATTTATAAATATTGATCAGATTCCCTCTCAACCTTCTCTTTTCCAGGCTAAAAAGTATCAGCTCCCATAGTCTTTCTTCATACAATAGACGCACCAGTCCCTTCATTACCTTTATCACTCTCTTCTGGACCCTCTCTAGAAGCAAACATCCCTCCACTGGACCCTCTTGAGAAGCTCCATGTACCTCTTATACTGGGGAGCCCAGAACTGCACACAGTACTCCAGGTGCGGCCTCACCAGAGCTGAGTAAAGAGGCAGAATCACCTCCCTTGACCTGCTGGCAACACTCCTCCTGATGCAGGCTGGGATCCCATTGGCCTTCCTGTCCACAAGGACACACTACTGGCTCATGATTAACTTCTTGGTGACCAGTACTCCCAGATCCCTCTCTGCAGCACTTCCAACAGGTCAACCCTTAGTCTGTATTGGTGCCTGGGCTTATTCCTCCCCAGGTGCAGGACTTTTTACTTGTCCTTTACTTGTTGAACCTCATGAGGTTCCAATTAGTTCCTAATTAGTTTACGTAGAACTAAAAATTAGGGTTTAAAATAAATAAATAAATAAAGGATGAATGTAACTGTGAATACTTGAAAGAAAAGGAAAAAACAAAAACAACAAAAAAAGGCATTCATATACACAAGCCCTGTGTTTTAACTCTTCTAGGAGCAAAAGAATTTACTTAAATCTTTCTCCTACCCCCAAGAATCAGCTACAAAAAAATAACAATACACAGGAAATACAACTCTTGAAATAAAGAAATACATGATTTATCAGTAAACCCAGATTAGGCCAGCATAATTTCTGCTTTTGTTTTTGTACGTATTAGAACAATAACAGAAGAATATTAATCAGATAGCTTCCAAGTGTAACAGAATAGATCAGTCATTTGCTGGAGTATTTGGCAATGACACCACTTTGGAAGTCCATTAATATAGTATCATAGTTAGACTTGGTGATCTTGAATGTCTTTTCCAACAATAATGATTCTGTGATTCTGTGATACTCTGAATCAAGGAAAAGGACAGTAGTAGCCTTTGATAAATGAGAGAAATCAAATACTGAAACTTGTTCTCGCAATAGTCATAATTAATGACTGTTTAGAAATATCCAGGTTTAAAAGGATGTAGTTATGTCTCAGAAATAAATATCCATTTTCAGAGATGACTAATATATCAGTGAATCTCCATCATTTAGAGAATGAAATTTAACGTAATAAGTTATTAACATATCTTAATTACCTACAGCATCAACTGGCATGCTGTGCCCAACTCAAGTGGCTCTTCAATAAATTTCTCAATGTTCTCATGTTCCAAATTCAGCAAGCATGAAACCCAGTTAATTCTGAGTGTCCACTGTAGACATATATTTAAACATGCATTTTAAGAGTATTTAAATATACATTTTAAGAGTATATGCGCAGGTTGTCACTGCGGACAGGAGGCAGAATAGGAGGGTTATTGTTGTGGGTGATTCCCAGATTGAGGGAACAGAGGGACCGATTGCTAGACCCAACCTTTTCTCAAGGGAGATCTGCTGTCTTCCTGGGGCCTGGATTAGGGATGTCACCAGACGACTTCCCAGACTGGTCCAACCCACGGACTATTACCCCTTGATGGTCCTACATGTGGGTGCAGAGGAAGCGGCAACGCTTCGTGAGGTCAATCAAAAGAGACTTTAGGGAGTTGGGGCGGATGATCAGGGACACAGGCGCACAGGTCATCTTCTGTTCGATACTTCCCAGTGCTGCCGGCAATACAGAAAGAAATCATAGGGTACAGTCCATTAACATGTGGCTCCGTGACTGGTGTCATCGCCATAACTTTGGCTTCTTTGGTAACAGGAAGTCTTACATGGCACCAGGCATGATGGCACCCAATGGGGTCCATCTTTCTCAAAGGGGGAAGAGGGCCCTGGGGCAGCAGCTAGTTGGGCTCATCAAGAGGGCTTTAAACTAGATTTGATGGGGGAGGGGGACATCTGTGGGGTGGCAGATGACATGGTGCCTGATGGCCCATCACACCATCCACAGCAATCTAGAGCTGTGGCCTGTGAAGGGTCCTCTAGGACTGAAGAGGCCATAGGGCAAAATAGGAGAACTTCTGAGAGCCCGCCCAGTCAGGCTGCAGCTGTCCCGACAAGGAGGAGAGGCACATTGGGAGCCCCGCTCAAATGCCTCTACATAAATGCACGCAGCATGAGGAATTGGAGATGTACGTGCAGTTACAGGGCCATGATCTCACTGCAATTATTGAGACATGGTGGGACAGCTCCCACGACTGGAATGTGGCCATGGAGGGCTACGGGCTTTTCAGGATAATATTCAAGCACCACATCCTCCAAGCTCAGGATTGATGTATTCCCACAAGAAAGAAGTCAAGTAAGCGGGGCAGGAGACCTGTGTGGATGGGCAAGGTGCTGCTAGGCAAAGTTAATGAGAAAAAAAGAGTGTACAGTTTGTGGAAGAAGGGCCAGGGCACATGGGAAGAATATAGATGCATCACCAGAGAGTGCAGATGCGAAATGAGGAAGGCCAAAGCCCGGGTGGAATTAGAGCTGGCGAGGGATGTCAGGGACAACAGGAAGGGTTTCTATAAATATGTCAGCAGCAAGAGGAAGACAAGGGAAAATGTTAGTGCACTGCTGAATGGGGAAGGGAGCCTTGGTGACGGAGGATGGCGAGAAGGCAGAATTACTAAATGCCTTCTTTGCCTCTGTCTTTACTGCTAAGGCGACCCCCCATGAACTGCAGGGCTCAGATGGAAGAGATATAAATGGGCAAGAGGATTGGGTCAGGGATCACTTAGGCAAACTGTCTACTCAAAAATCTATGGGCCCAGATGGGATGCACCCAAGAGTGCTGAGGGAATTGGCCGAGGTTATTGCTCAGCCTCTCTCCATCATCTTTGAGAGGTCCTGGAGAGCAGGGGAGGTGCCCGAGGATTGGAAGAGAGCCAATGTCACTCCAGTCTTCAAAAAGGGCAAGTGGGAGGAGCTGGGCAATTACAGGCCGGTCAGCCTCACCTCTGTCCCTGGAAAGGTGATGGAGCGGTTCATCCTAGAGAGAATCTCCAGGCACATGAAGGAGAAGCAGCTGCTGAGGAGCAGTCAGCATGGATTCACCAAGGGGAAGTCATGTCTGACGAACCTCATAGCCTTCTACGATAGGATGACTAGCTGGCTGGATGAGGGGAGAGCCCTGGATGTTGTCTACCTTGACTTCAGCAAGGCTTTTGACACAGTCTCCCATACCATCCTCATACAGAAGCTCCGGGAGAGTGGACTAGACAAGTGCATGGTGAGGTGGATTGAGAACTGGCTGGATGGCAGAGCTCAGAGGGTGGTGAAAAATGGGGCCAAGTCCAGTTGGAGGCCTGTGGCCAGTGGTGTCCCCCAGGGGTCAGTACTGGGCCCGGTGCTGTTCAATTTGTTCATCAATGACCTGGACGAGGGCATGGGGTGCACCCTGAGCAAGTTTGCAGACGACACCAAGCTGGGTGGAGTGGCCGACAATCCAGGGAGGCTCTGCTGCCATCCAGAGGGATCTGGACAGGCTGGTGAGTTGGGCAGAGAGGAACCACATGAGGTTCAATAAGGACAAGTGCAGGGTCCTGCACCTGGGGAGGAATAACCCCAGGCACCAGTACAGATTAGGGGTCGAACTGCTGGAGAGCAGCTCCACGGAGAGGGACCTGCGAGTCCTGGTTGACACTAAGTTAACCTTGAGTCAGCAGTGTGCCCTCGTGGCCAAGAAGGCCAATGGGATCCTGGCCTGCATCAGGAGGAGTGTTGCCAGCAGGTCAAGGGAGGTGATTCTTCCCCTCTACTCTGCTCTGGTGTAGGCCACATCTAGAGTACTGTGTGCAGTTCTGGGCTCCCCAGTATAAGAGGGACGTGGAGCTTCTCGAGAGGGTCCAGAGAAGAGCAACTAGGATGATGAAGGGAATGGAACATTTCTCGAATGGGGAGAGACTGAGTGAGTTGGGCCTGTTTTCTCTGGAGAAGAGAAGGCTCAGAGGGGATCTGATTAATATGTATAAGTTCATGAAGGGAGAATGCAGGGAGGAAGGGGACAAGCTGTTTTCATTGGTGGCCAGCGATAGGATGAGGGGTAATGGCCATAAGCTGAAGAACAGGAAGTTCCATCTCCAGGTGAGGAGGAACTTCTTCACTGTGAGGGTGACAGAGCCCTGGAACAGGCTGTCCAGGGAGGTTGTGGAGTCTCCTTCTCTGGAGGTCTTCAAAACCCACCTGGATGCCACCCTGTGCCACATGCTGTAGGTGTGCCTGCTTGAGCAGGAAGGTTGGACTAGATGCTAGAGGTCCCTTCCAACCTTGAATATTCTGTGATTCTGTGATGAATTTTAGAAACCATATACACTGCTGTTAAAAAAATATCAAAATGACCTGAACAGTGTTGAAATACCCATTTATATTCTTTTAGGGTTCTCCAAATACTGTATTGTTTTGAAAAGAATAACTCTCTATATACTTTTTTTTTTATGCTGTTAAAAACAGGAACATAAATGAATCATATAAGTGAAGCAGATTCCTGTGATTTGATTTTATTTGAGCAACTGGAGCAAGAGACTTGATTAATATACTGGCAAGGCTGGCATCACACTGTTTGTGATTCATTTTCTACATTCAAATTTATGCACCACACACTGTCTCTCTTGGTTGTACTTCAATGGACTAGAAATGTTAAAATATTTATCTAGAAATAGTGGAAATATTAGGGCAGAATATTGAAAATGAAAACCCGCAGACAAGTTATCTCACTGCCATAAGATACTTTTATAGTATCTTATAGTATAGGTCGAGGGAGGTGATCATCCCCCTGTACACAGCCCTGGTGAGGCCACATCTGGAGTACTGTGTCCAGTTGTGGGCTCCCCAGTACAAGAGGGATGTGGAGCTGCTGGAGAGAGTCCAACGCAGGGCTACCAGGATGATCAGGGGCCTGGAACATCTGCCATATGAGCAAAGGCTGAGAGAGCTGGGTCTGTTCAGCCTGGAGAAGAG